>VDFB02206008.1:0-10584 GCA_007258455.2 Sequoia sempervirens
AAGGAAAACCATCTATGGATAAACAAAATAAAGCAAGCATATTTGTAGTTCAATCAATTTTTTTTGTGTAAACAAAGAGAGCACACATGATATACTCAACCCACACTTGCACACAAAATGTGAATGGGTCTAGCTTGTTGGTCACCCAGTTAAGGGGAGAGCATATTCCTACCATCCATCAAGCATGAAAGACATGGTGTTCATTAACCTTTTAATTAAGCTAGATGCCTATCTTAATCAAAAGAAAGCATTAAATCACTCCAGCCCCTGCATAAATCATCAGTAATTTGATAAGATATTCTTTGACAACAAATTTAGTACAATGGATATAAAATGATTTCTCTTTCAATTCAATGCTCTATGTTCCTCTTAAAACCTGCAATAAATGGTCAAAATTGTAGATGAGATCAAGAAATAAGAAGACATGAGGGTTAGATGAATGATTAAGCATAAAACCCTAAAACTTAGACCAAGTTACAATGTGATTTGAATTTAGGTGTAAAATTGAAAAACACCTACACCATTGCATAGCTTATGAAATTCTACCCCATTTAAAAAAAAAACCTCTGAAAAAGACCTCTGTATGACCAAGATATGACCATTTTAAGATTGACTATGAAAGTGCTAAAACAAAGACAATATGTGCCAAAAAAGAGACAATATGCACCAAAACAAAGACAATATGCACCAAAATACATGGAAGATGTGCCAAAATACATGCAAGATGCACCAAAATAGAGACAATATGCACCAAAACAATGACAATATGTGCCAAAATAGAGACAATATGTGCCAAAAGACATGCAAGATGCTCTAAAACTCAAAAAAAGATGTTCTAAATCTTGGTGAACTTTTTTGAAAATTTTCAATATACACCATTTCTCATGCAAGATGTGCCAAAATACATGAAATATGCACCAAAATAGATGCAATATGTGCCAAAAATCATGCAATATGCTCTAAAACTTAGAAAACATGTTTTGGAACCTTGGTGAGCTTTTCTGAAAATTTGCAATATGTGCCATTTCTCATGCAAGATGCACAAAAATACATGCAAGATGTGACAAAACATAGACAATATGTGCCAAAAGACATGCAATATGCACCAAAATACATGCATGATGTGCCAAAAGTCTCATGTCCAAACCTGTGAACATAAATTTTCTAGAATGTTAAAAAAAAATGGGGCAGGGCCCCACGGTGGGTGCCATTTTGTGGCTGTTTTGATTTGAGTGTTCGAATGCTTTTAGAATGACACTTAATAAATGAGATTAGTATTCAAAATGGAAGCCAACTAAGTTCCTACATGAAACTATATGATGGAAAGGATAATGGATACTATGATGAATGGATGATGGTGTTAGATGATTCAAGGTAGATACTATGGTATTGAGATGGGATGATTCTACATATAATCAAATGCTAATTATGGAAATGCTAATCTTAAATGCAACTATGATGCAAAGGATGACATAAAATGAAACTATGAAGCAAAGTATTACTCTAAGATCTAACTATGATGCAAAACATGATATAAAATGTAACTATAAGACTCCATAATGCTCCCAAGCTCGAACGATATTCTTGCATGATAACTCTTTTCAAAAGTGGATGAAAAATACAATGCCAAAGGGTTGTATTTATAGCCTTTTCCAAGCATCTTGTGAGGTGGAAATGATCGGCGGTCTAGATTCAAACAAGAAGGATGAACGGTGGAGATGGAGAGAATCAAGATGTTGTCCCCTTGACCAAAGACAACATGCCATTTGGATGGAAGAATCTCTTGACCAATGGGAAACATGCCAAATGGATGGAAGACTCAAGTGTGGGAAGAAAAGACCATGTGTTTGAAAATTGGTGGAAGTGTGTGAGGAATAAGCCATGTGCTTAAAAATTGGTTGAAGATAATTCTAATTAAAATTAGAATTATTTAATTTCATGTGACCCTTGTGAGGTGGTACAAAAATTTGTAGACATGTGCTTGAATTCCTAATTGAGATTAGTGAAGATTAATTAAATAAAACAAGCTTATGGAATTTTGTTTATTTAATTAGTTTAGAAGAATATGATTTTAAATTTGGAGAATTAGAGAAGGGTGAACAATATAAATAAATTGAGAATTTATTTATATGTAGTAGAATATTAATTAAATAAGTAGTATTTAATTAATTAAATGCCATGACCGATTTTAGGTGTATACACCAAGCAATGTATTAAAATGACTCACAATCATTTACAATCCTAGTTTGAAAGGGCCATACTTGTTGAGTCCCCGCTTGGATTTCTCCAAACACTAAGACATTGCGAACAGTTAGAGATTTGGTGACACTAGCTCCTCTCCATGACACACACTTCTCGAGACAATCTTGAAGATCCTAAGATCCTAAGGATTATTCTGTTTCAACAATGAATAATAAAAATGTGGGGTGACTTCAGAATGATAATTCTTGCACCAACAAGCATTAAGAAATTTTCTAAACCATTTGGCTATTAGTAACAAATTGAGAACACCTAGCTGTATACACACCCGCTTTGCCACTTAAGGCTCTTACTATCATTCCCATTCCAATTAAGGCATGGTACTAGGTGTAGTATGTTATGTAGTCTAGGATATAAGGTATGTTATATAGTGCAGTATGATGCAAGAGTTAATGTACCATGATTTTATGCTAAAAGATGTAGATATGCAATTTCTAAGCTAATATAAATGAGATTAAACTAAAAGATTCAAACCCTAATTATTTATTTAGCTAAATGGATGTATGGAAGCCATTAATGGAAGATAAGATACTATGCAACTAATTTAAATTAAAAAATGCTAAATGTGTGCAAAGATGAGTGTGAGTGTGAGTGATTTCAACATCATAAGTTTGCTTTGAAAAAGATGGATCCATTTGTCTCCAAATAGTGTTCTATTTATAGGAAAGCAAATGAGAAATGGAAGGTTAAGATTGAAAAAAGCTCATCAACAGTCAAGGATGGAGGAAATGGGAGGCATGGATCATGGATTCTCATCAATGGATGAGAATGCAAGATGAGATTTAATCAAGGGTTCTCATTCCTTCTAAACAAGCACACTTTTGACCTGTATAAGAAGCCAAAAGTTAACTTTCCCAAGGAGTTTCAAGTTTAACTCGCACATGAAGCTTTTTGAGAATATTCCCTTTCTTAAATGATTGGAGGAGAAATAATATTCTTTGGAATAATCATGGGCGAGGAAAAATAGATATTTTGCTAATTAAAACAAAGTTTAATTGTGCAAAAGGGGAGGGAATACTCCATGGGAATATTCCCTTGCAAGTGGGAGGAAATAGATTAATTAGATAATTTCTAATTCAAACAAGGTTTTAATCATGCAATTAGGGGATTAGAAGAATAAAGTGATATTCACTAAATTAAATGATTTAATGAATGGGAAAAGGTGAAATGACATTAACTTATGGTTATTTAATTAAATGAGAAGACTTAGGGAATTAAATTAATTACTTTGATTTATTTAATTTAATGAGATGAAATGTTAGCATGAAAAAGGGGGGTGAATTAACCTTATTAAATTAATTAGGTTAATAGATGCAAATGATACAATTAATTAAATAGCCAGGATAATTTAATCAGGTAAGTGAAAAGAGGATGGGTTTGAGAGGAAATGATGTTAGTATACCTGATTCGAGTGTATGATATCATTTAGGAAATTTTTCATTGTCTACAATATGTATTAACTCTAGGGCTTAGAGGTTGAATATTCTTTTATCTTGAATCTGAAGCTTGTTTTCTTTCCTTCAAGACATTCTTTACAAAATGTATTTGTTGGTTTTCGAATTTACTAGGCATGTGCCTAAGTACATTCTTCTTGCTAACTTTCAAAAGATGGTCAAAATTAATGTGACCCATCCTTTTGTGCCATAACCAACTTTCATTAGTTTTTCCTAACAGACATCTACCACTTTTCACCTCATTGAGATGGTATAGATTACTACTTGTTCTTCTTGCTTTAGCAGTAAGTCTTCTAGATATAACATTCCTTATCTAACATCCATTAGCATGAAATAATAAATTGTACCCTTTTTCACACATCTGACTAACACTAAGTAAGTTATGTTTTAACCCTTCTACATACAACACTTATTGAGCATTTTTTTGACCATCTATGTAGAGTGTACCTTTTCCAGCTATCTTAGCAGTAGTGTTATCACCAAGCTTAATAGTACCACCATTCAATTTCTCCAAACTAGTGAATTTGATCTTATATGTAGTCATCTGACTAGAGAAACTACTATCAATCATCCAAGGATTATCTTGTCCTTTGGTATGAAAAGCTGTTTGAACTATCATTGATTCTTTATTCTCCATTTTAGTCTTATTCTCTCTCCAATACCTCTTTGGCTTTTTTTTCTTTTCTTCAGAACTTTGTGCAAATTCTTTCTTCTGTCTAAAGGGTAAAAATTCTTTCTTTTGTCTTGAATGATCATGGGAAAATATTTTTTTCCTCAGAGAAGTAAATATCCTTTTCTCCTGTCTAGGAGGCTGTATAGACTTACTTCTACAAAACTTAACAATGTACCCATAATTATTATAGTTATAACATACATCATTTAGAACACTTAGAGAAGCAAAATGATTCTTTCTTACAAAATTATGTCTATCATTCCTCAAGGGTCTAATCCCACAATTTATAATTTTATTCCCATATCGATTACATGAAAAAAATAACCATGAAAAGCATTATTGAACTTGGTTTGTCTTGCATGTTTGTCTTTGAATCCCCTCTTTGGACTATACACCTTGATGAATCCATCATCTATATTCTTGTGATATTTTTTATTCTTATACTTCATGGATCCTTTAGGCTTCTTAGAAGTGACTGCATTATTCTCAGTGAAAAAATCCTTGAAACTCTTGTCTTCCTCATATCCTAAACCAATAAACTTGTTGAAAATGGATTTTTGATTACCAATCATTTCGTCAAGCACTTCAGAACTCTTTCCAATTTCAAGACTTCTATTTAACTATAGATTTACCTTCTCTAATTCCTTCCTTAAAGAGAACTTTAGTCTCTAATTTTTGACATTCTTCTAGTTTTTTCTTCAAATCCAAAAGAGTTACCTCTACAATTATTTTTGATTCTACTAACTGCAGTTTTAAATCAAAAAATTTCTTAGATTCCTCAATCTTTAACTTGTCCTTTTCATTGTGTTTTCTTTCATCTCTGAAGTCTTTTAAAGAAAAAACTAGTTCACCTTCCAAATATACCTCACCTTCTTCTTCCTCTTCAAAATATTTGCATTCCTTAATTTCTTTAGCGATAATGCAATTGCACCTACTTCACTTTAAGAAGAGCAATCATCTGAAAAACTAACTTCTTTATAACATAAAGACTCTTCTTCTTTTTACCATAGTTTCTCCTTTTACATTTGGAAATTTCTTGACTACAAGAACTATCTCCCTTTTCATTTTCATTTAATAGCCTTTTTGATGCATAATGACCTATTTTTCCATAGTTAAAACACTTGAAAGGTACCTTACCTTTGTATTTTTTGGTGCCCTTCAATTTTTTGACAAAATTTATTTCTTCCTCATTCAAACTGGTATCAAGTTCTGAATCATCTTCAATCTTCTTGATTTTGGAAGTCTTGAATGCTACTTCACTCTTTGTTGAGCCTTTATTCTCATTTCTCATTTCATATGTAGTTAATGCCCCAAATAATTCATCCATAGAAAATTTATCCAAATCTTTAGCTTCTTCTATTGTTGAGACCTTAGAATCAAATCTTTGTGGAAGAGACCTCAGAACCTTCTTTACAACAACTTTATCTTCAATATCCTCATCAAGACCTCTAATTGCATTCACTACCTCATCTACCCTTGATCTGTTTAACAGATCTAAGACATTTGCTTCAAGAATGCATTACAATTATGATTTCAATTTCAACTTACAAAAATGAAATTAACACAAAACATAATTGAATTAATGAAATAAAAAAAGACAAAATTTAGAATGAGAGACAAGAAAGAGAGAATGCAAACAACATAATAACAAAGTTCATCATAAGAATGACTACGTCTCCAAGCCCCTCTCTAAAGAGTAGACCGATCCGATTAAAATCTTCAGAAATTCAGCATTACATCTGTTTACAAGCTTTTCCCTTCAAGCATGATGAAATTCCAACTTTCTCCTGACGTATAGGATCAAAAATTCATCTCTCCAAAATTATCTTAAGTCTCCAACACCTTAATGTCTCCTCAAGCCTCTAAACCCCCCTTTTTATATTAAAAATTTAATCAATTTGGTTACTAATTGGTTTTACAAAACAACCAAGTATCTCTCCATTTTTACAAATACAACTTAAAAATCCCCCTTATTTACACAAAAATCTTCAAATCTCCCGTTTTACATTATTTTGAAAAAACATAAAAATCCCTAAGCCCCTTAAGTTTTGTCATATCCGGGATTATATTGTTTATGGGAGTTTGTTTGTTTCATCCTTTTAGAGGACTTTGTTTTAAATTTGGGCTTATTAATTATTCCTCACCACCCATTAATTTAGTGGTTGAAATTATATATTTTTAGGGGGAATATTTTAGTTTTTTTTGTTTTACTTGTTTTACCAATTAAAGCCCACCTTTTCCTCCTTAAAATTTTCCCCAAGTAAGCATGCATGTGGGAGGTAGGTGTGGGTTTTGTTTTCCTTGTTTTAAGGCTTAGGATTAGGTGAGTTTTTTTTATTTTTTTTATTCGTCCAGATTTTGCCACATGTCAACATGTGATTGGCTGATGATGATGACTAGATGTTGACCATACCATGCTGACATCATCATTGTACCTGGTCAACTCTAGTCAACTATGATCTTTGATTGCTCATAACTCAGGCAAATGGAGTTTGATTTGCATGAAATGAACACCGTCAGAAAGCTCTCAACGAGCTCTTTGCATTGAGACCAATTTTGATCACTTTTGGAGACTTCAAACTTTGACCTTTTTTTTCTCTATCCTAGGCCCTAAGTTGACCAAGGTCTAGTTGGGCATATCTTGGGCCTTGTAGCTTCATTTGACTCCGTTCGAGTTGCATTGGAGTTAGGATTTAAAACTCCTCTTCATGATGCTGATTGTGGAGATAAAAGAGAAACTTCAATTTTTGACGAAGATCCTCTGGATTAGTCCTCCCCATTGGAGAGATTTTGGACCTGCGAAAGCTTGATTACTCAAAAAGTGAGGGTAAAGTTCCCTCACTTTACCAATCTCCATCCACTTTTCCTTGCTTGGATGCATCCCCTTCATTCCCACTCTGAGGTATTCAACTAATCCTCTATGTGAAGTCTTGACGTTCCCATTGAGGATGATATCTTCAAGAAACTCTGACATGTACTCTAGTGAAATATCATCAATTGATGGAATTTGAATGGCTGTGTCTTCATCTAGTATCATTGGAGGTTTGTACAATTTTAGATTCTCAATGTTGGCAACTAAATAGATGTGCATGTAAGGAGGAAGATTGAGGTGGAAGGCATTGGTTCTGATCTTTTCCAAGATCTCAAAGGGACCATATCGAATCAGCTTGAGCTTCCTTCCCTCGCCTTGCATTCTTTCCTTGCTGATATGTAACCAAACACAGTCTCCAACCTGGAAATGATGATTGGTGTGATGTTTATCATGTCGAGCCTTGTATTTGGATTGGCTCTTTTCCAACTATGCTTCCACTGCTTGATGAATTGCTTGGAATTTCTGGATGAACTTTAAAGCCTTCTCTAAATCATGATGTCCATCTTCAACATCATCTTTCCAAAAAGCAAATTCCATTGATTTTTTGGGAACATAACCAAAACAAGTTTTGAAAGGATACCTCTTTATAGAGGAGTGTGCTACATGGTTGTAAGCATCTTGCACATAATGCAGACTCTCATCCCATAGCTTAGGATGTTTGCTGTAGTAGCCTCTAAGTAGATGCACAACTGTCCTATTTACTACCTCTATTTGTCTGTCATTCTATGGATGGAAGGCTATAATCTTCTTTATTTTGGTGTCCATGAGTCCCCACAAAGTTGACCAAAATTCCCCTAGGAATCAAGAATCTTGATCCGATACAATGGAAGTAGGTAACCCAAAATGAACCCATACAAATTGAAAATACATATGAGCTGTCAGTTCAACAATGACTTGCTTTTTACATGGCATTAAGATGCACATCTTGCTAAACCAATCAACTACTACATAAATATAGTCATGACCCTTCCTAGACATAGATAACCCCTCGACAAAATCCATAGACACACTTTCCCATGGACGTGACAGAACAAGAAGTGGTGTGTACAACCCTAGTTTTCTGTTACTTGGTTTACTAGTTGCACACATAATACAACCCTTAATATATTTGGTGACAGTTTCCTGCATTTTGGCCGGTAACAATATTTCTGCAACTGAGTAACTATTTTACTTAACCCAAAATGTCCTAGAAGTAAAGAGGTGTGAGCTTCATGGATTACATATGATTGTTCATCTTTCAGAACACATAACTTGCCCAAATGATACAAAAGTTTATCTTGCACATAGTAATCTTTCTCTTCTATCTGTTTGTTGACAATTAAAGCTAAATAAATATCCTTAAAGTATTCATCATTAGCATACTGTTCCTGAAAGATTTCATGCACCATGGAACTACCTTTAAGGATAACCAATGAGTTCATAACAGGAGGCCTAGAAAGCATATTTGCTACTTTGTTATGGGTAACCTTTTTATATTTAATTACCAAGTGAAACTATTGTAAAAATCCCATCCATCTGAAATGCCTACTTTGTTGTAGTATAGACTGTGAGTGTAAGTATTGCAATGGCTGGTGATTAGTGTGGATTATGTAGATTTGGTAAAGCCAGAACTGGTGCAATGCTTAACTTTCCCTTCAAAGTGTTGAAGGCCTTTTGCTGTGGACCTCCCCACTAAAAATCTGTATTTGTACTTGTGAACACGTGCAATGGTGATGCAATGTAGGAGAAGTTTGCAATGAAATTTCTCTAGTACTGGACTGCACTTAAGAAACTTTTGAATTTAGTGATAGTACTTGGCTTAGGCCAGTTTACAATAGCTTCAACCTTCACAGGGTTTGCTTTTAATTGACCATTCCCTATGACATAGCCTAAGTACACTAGAGATGTCTTTGCAAATTCACACTTAGACATCTTTACATAGAGTTTTTCTTTTCTCAAAACACAATTTTTTTTTCTTTACATGAATTACATGATCATCCCAAGAATTTCTAAATATAAGAATATCATCTAGATAGACAATAACAAAATCATCAATGAAAGGATGAAGGACATCATTCATGACTCTCATGAATGTGGCAGGTGCATTACAAAGCCTGAAGGGCATAACTAACCATTCATAAAGTCCCTGTTTTGTCTTGAAAGAAATTTTCCAAATGTAATCTTCTATAATTCTGATATGATGATAACCACTTCACAAATCTAATTTAGTGAAATAAACCTCATGTTTTAATTGATCAAGTAAATTATCAATTCTTGGAAGAAGATACCTATTTTTTACTGTTATTTTGTTCAAGGAATGGTAGTTAATGCACATTCTCCAAGATCCATCTTTCTTTGGAATCAGTACAATTAGAGAACCACATGGTGACATGCTAGGACAGATGACTCCTTGCTCTACTAACTCTTGAACCTATTTCTTGATTTCTTCATTCTGAATAAAATACAAATGGTACAAGACAATGTTAGGTAATGGCACATCCTACTATAGCTAGATTTCATGCTGTATTTCCCTCTTAGGTGGCAACCCCTTTGGTTCCTAAAAAAAGTCATCATAAGCAGAAACAATTTTGACCATTTCAACCTTATGTTTTGGGACACACCCCTTAAATGCCTCAGAGTTATCTTCTTCTTTGGACTTTACAAGCATTAACACAAAGTTCTTACTGGAGTTGGCTAATCTTTTCATTTGACCAACATTAACTAGTTTGAGATTAGTCTTGACCTTGTGTGCACGTACAATATATTCTACCCCATCTTTAAAAAGATGATACTTTTTCTCCCCCTGTAAAAGATTTCCTTTCTATCATATAGATAAGGACTCCATAACACAAGCCCACAGATATCCAGAGGTACAACATCTACTTCTACTTCATCAATGAAATTAGCAGTGATGGAAAAACACAATTTTCACTATTTTATCACTTGCAACTATGCATAATTACATACCCATCCAAGTGGATAGGGCTTAGGATGAGCAGTAGTGGTTAGTTTCAATTTATTAACAACCTCTTCAAAAATCAAGTTGACTTGAGAGCCCTAATCAAATAGTATATCAATCTTTGTGTGTTTAGTTACCACACAAATGTGAAACAATTCATTCCATTGTTTATAAAATTTAGGAGTGGATAATTTACTTGCATTACTTGTACTTGCATTAGAAATAATTGCTTTAGAAATACATGTATCAGAAGAAATATTTATACCTTTCCCTTTACCTTGGATCTCAGCAGCAACAATCTTTGTCTCATCTCTAGAATTAGATCCAAGACCCTTTTGAACGATAGCAACAATAGTCTTTTGTTTTCCTTTATTGCCTCCAAATATTT
>VDFB02206009.1:0-66994 GCA_007258455.2 Sequoia sempervirens
TTGGTTCTCTCAAGTAGGGATTAAAATCTTTTAATCAATCACAACAATTGGTAAGTGTTGTTGGATTAATCAGAAGAATCACATAACTATAATTGCCATTCTATCTCAAGAAGAGTTTGTCAATTATTCACTTGCACGTTTACACAAGTTGTAAACAATTTTTGTTCCTGATAGTTTGAATTATATGTGTTGAAGACTTCAGAATTTTAATTACATTAATTTATGGATATGTTGTATCTATAACACTACAAAACCATATGCTCTTTGCATTTACACTTGCATTTAGAAATACGCATTTATATACATAGATATAGATTTATTTAATGATATGTTGCATTTATTGTTCTAGGAGAGCATCCAATAATTGCATTTACATTTAAATTTTCAAATACATATACATATATACATACATACATACATATATATATATATATGTGTGTGTGTGTGTATCATTTATATTCAGTGTTCAAACACAACCCATTAGGTCTACACATGGATAAAAATTCATAAAATCAGATCTCCCATAAGTCAAATATAATTCTATCAAGAAATTAATATCAAATAGATAATATAATTGCATAAATCATACATATGTCAATGTAAACATCATGAATTAATTATGTAACCACATAAGTTAAATATAATTCTATCAAGAAATTAATATCAAATAGATAATATAATCGCATAACTCACACATTTCAATGTCATTGATCTTCTTCTTCATCCAACTCTTTGTCTGTATCATCCAATCCAGATTCGACATTGTAAGGATTGGTCATATCATCATCATCATCATCATCATCATCATCATCATCATCATCATCATCATCATCATTGATATCAGTTTCAATAATGTCATCATCCACATGGATATCATCTTCATGAACATTAACTCCTACATCATCATGATCTAGTTCCTCCTCTTTGACATCTTCTTCAGGCACATCATCAACTAACTGTTGATCCTGATCATCATCTACATCATCTTCTAGTTCTTCAGTATCTTCTTCTTCCACTACATTATACTTTACTGGCCTTCCTCTTGGATCACGTCTAACAACAAATGACCAACCTGGTTTACCTGAAACCTCTAAGTAAAATACCTACTCACATTGGCTTGGAAGAACATAGGGTTCATTTCCAGCTCACTCGATCGACCTTGTATTAACCATGGTAAATCCATTATCATGTTCAATAACAGTTCTCTAGGGATCATTTTCATTCAATAGTAGCATGTACCATAGGACGATGAACATAACTAATTTGAAGGACTTAAATTCACACTCAAGTATACCATCCAAAACCCCATAGTATCAATTTTTTGAGACTTCTGGATGTATGTCACTTCTAGATGTAACATTAGTCACCTGAAAGACTGCAGTTATACTAGAATCACAAGTTTTCTTTGTGTCATCCAACTTTTTGACTCAAAATTTATGACCATTGCACCACATAGCCTTGTGGTGTTTCACCTACAATATGTCAAACATGTAAAAATTAGTGCAATATCATCAGTTGATAAACACATTTATTCTTGGCCGAATGTATTCAAAGAAAAAAATCTCAACATATATATTGGTGCAGAAGCACCTAGATCTTGTAAATTCCTTCAAAAGGCTAATATGTTAAATTTATATGTTCAAGTCTAAATTTGTGTGTCAAGGCCATCAAAAGGAAAATTTGAATATAATCAAATCATAAAAGAAGTCACTAGGAGGTGAAAATGCAAAAAAATGCAAATAATGCAATATTATGTAAACAAAAAGGCCTAAATCAAGCATAGTAGGAGATAAGAGGTAGTTTGAACTGATGAGAAGTTAGAAAAGGAAGTTATTAAGAGGGAAAAAGTTATAAAAAGCATGGCAAGGCGTGGAAGAGAAAAATCTTGAATAAAAGCCCTATTTAGAGAAGCATATTTCTGGATTAGATTGTGTAAGCTTTTTTGGATCAACGTTTCGGATCACACTCCGTGATCCATCATCAGGATAAAGAGCTCAAGGAGATGAAAGTAGTTTGTTGCAGACCCAACATGTATAAAAAGAGGCAGAAAGATGAAAGAGGGAAAGATGGCCCAAGGTCCAAGAGATGGGAGGAAAGAAATTACCAAAAAAATAAAATTATATATTAATGTATTAATCTATTTAAATGTATCAATCAATTTAGTAATTTAAATCTATTGATATGTTTTAATCTATCAATCTATTAATCTATTTGGATGATTAAATGTATTAATCAATTTAGATAATTTTGAATATATTAATCTATAAAGGAAAATTAGATTATAAAATTAGATAATTTAAAAAGTTAACATGTTAATATTTTATAGAGATGGAAGATAAATTAGATTTCTAATATTCCTATATAAATAATTCTATAGAAATTGTTTAGATAGATGATTATATTTAAATATATTGATATGTTTGAATTATTAAAAAAATTGATATATTTCAATAGATTAATATGTTTAAATGATTTAGAAATAAATTGTTATGAAGATGGAAGGTCAATTAGATTTATTATATTCATATTTTAATAATTCAATTAACATTATTTAGTTAGATGATTATATTTAAATAGATTGATTTATTTGAATTATAAAATAGAATGATATATTTAAATAGATTAATATATTTGAAAGGTTTAAATATATTAATCTATTTAAATAAGTTAAGTATGTTAATCTATTTGAATAATTTAAGTAGATTAATCTATTTGAGTAATTTAAATGTATTAATCTATTTGGATGATTAAATGTATTAATCAATTTAGATACTTTAAATATATTAATCTATAAAGATGAATTAGATTTATTATAAATTATTATAAAGATGGAAGAATTAGTGGCAGAAATTAAATAAGCAATGCAAGAATAAAAAAGTGAAGGAAAGTAAAATGGAGGTATATTTTTATTGGAAAATTAAATCTTTAATCTATATGACAGATTTAGAAATAGATATAATATTTATTCTGGTGTATTGAGATATTTTATTAGTAATCCAAATGAATAAATAGATTAATCTAATCGAATAATTTGAAAGTATTAATCTATTTGAATAATTTGAAAAGAATAAATGTTTAAAGAATTATGTAAATATGTTGGTCTATTTGAAAATGTGATTATATTAAACTATTTGAATATTTCAACATCTCTCAATATGTTTAGGTATTTCTAAATCTATCAATATGTTGAAAAATGTTAATATTTTATTATAAGGATGGAAGATAAATTAGAATTATTATATTCCTATGTAAATAATTATATATAAGTAGATTGATATGTTTGAATTACAAAAGGTTGAACTATTTAAATAGATTAATATATTTACATGATTTAGAAATAAATTGTTAAAAGGAAGGAAAATAAATTAGATTAATTATATTCATGTTTAAATAATTCTATAAAAATTATTAAAGAAGATGATTATATTTAAAAATTAGATATATTAGAAATGAAAATATTAAATTATAAATTAACGATTCTATTTAGATAATTCTAGGGAGATTTATTATATTCCTATTTAGATAATTCTATTAAAATTAATTAGATGTATGATTATATTTAAATAGATTGATCTATTTAAATTGTTAAATGGATTGCTCTATATTGATCTATTTAAATTATTAAATGGATTGCTATATATAAATGGACCAATCTATTTAAATATAATCAATCTATATATATATAATCAATCTTGGGTTACCCTGGCTTGCCTCTACCGGCCGTCGAACCCTCATGCAAAACTATGCGTCTCATCTCATCTCAAGCCTTAACAAACGCATGCTTCAAGAGAGAGGCATTCATTATCTTTATTAGTGTGAAGGTTCCCCATTAATTCATTTAAATTATCACTTGATTAAACCCTAGGTGAGTTACCCTGGCACCCCTTTGTGTGTCAGACCCCCACAAAGAACCACTCTCCTAAAGACAACACACATGATACAAAACCACAATCTAATGGGTAAACTAGATAAGACGACCTCTCTAATCCAAGGAGGCAACGAACAAAGGAAACTCACTCCAAACACTGGAGGAAAATAAAATACAAAACCCACTCCTTCCAAAGGAGGCACAAACCTCATAACCCTCTCCTAATCCCAAGGAGGCACAAACTGTCCCCGTTCATGAAAACTGGGTGAAACAACATGGTACCTCTATACGCGCTACCCAAAACAAAACAAACCAAAGGTTGGCAATGTTTTATGACAACCTACACCAATAACTGAAAAGTCCCATTTGGAAGACTTACATAAACAAATGAATCAATTGCCCAACATCGAGAATAGATGAAAACATCATTTAGAAAGAATTTCTGGCAACTCAATAAACTAATGTTAGGGTTTCCTAAACCCAAGCCAAGCACTGACATAGTACATGAAGTCAACTAAATAATTAGCATTATTCGTTCATACTCAAAGTAAATCAAATCGCGTTGACGACATTAAGGAATTTAAAACAAATCATTTAATTCCATATATTCAATCATACATAATGATTAAAACAATATTTTTAAATAGAATCATTTGATTATAACATCAACTCTTTAAATAAATCATTTGATTAAAAAAGTCAATTCATTTCCAATCAATTATAAAAAAAAAAATCATTTTAAAATAACTATTTCCTTTAAAAACATTCCCTTATTAAATAACTACTCGCACATTTGAACAACGATAATGAATTTAAGTCTAAAGGTTTACTTCAGTTTCTCATTAACATTTAAATATACTAAAATCCCATTTCCCAATTAAAATCATTCCATTATTAAAAAAAACATTTAGATAAAATGAAATTTAAAATATATAATATACATATTATATATAATATATAATATATAAAATACATATTATATATTATATATAATCATATATATTAAATATATTTAAAAAAAAAAATTAAAAAGAAAACCTTTTTTTTTAAAAGGGCACGGATCCCACCCCTTAGGGCATGTAGGTCACCCTGCCTCCCCAGGGCGGCGGCCCTGTGGGGCGCGGCCTGTGTGCTCCACACACAACTCGCCTCTGTTTGGGCGGCGGCCTGTGTGTTTCGCACACAGTCTGCCTCCCTTTGGGCAGTGGCCTATGTGCTTCGCACACAACTCACCTCCCCAGGGCTGGGGGGCGGTGGGGGTTGGCTTCCCCACCCCACAAAACATACAAAAATTCATTTTTTAAAGTTTAATTTGTATTCAATAAAAAAACGCAGTGCCCTGTTCTAGGCGGATTTCCCAGAAAAATATAGATTCTTTTATTTTTACCAGACATTTAAATTTGAAAATATATATATAAATTTCATAGATTTCAACTAAATTGAACAAATTTTCCTCACATAAACAAAAATATCCAGCAACAGAATTTGCAAGTTTTGAAAACATTTCACGTGGGTTTTCATTGAATCTAAATAGCATTTCCAGATTTAAAACTCTTTCAAAATGAAACAAGAAAAAAAAAACAAAGAAGAACTTGGTGTTTTCTCCCAAAGCTTGAAAATTTTACAATGGTGATTCCAAATCTTTTCTTCAAAATCCAAATCCATCCATAGCAAAACTCTCCACCAAAATTCCAAAATTCCAATAATATCAAATAGAAAATGCTTAAATAGAGTTTTCCCCAAATTTTTGGTCAAACCCCTAAAATATCCCCACCCACTAAATTTATTGAACATTTGGAGGATATTTCTATTTTTTAAAATTTAAAACAATTTTACTTTCTAAATGATATTTCATGCATTTTTCAAAATTTCATGTTTAAACAAAAGAATTTCAAAGTTTGCAAAGAATTTATTTTATCGAAAATTTCAAAAGTGAAATTTAAAATACATTTTTATTTTAATTTTAATTTTAATTTAAATATCCAATATGATTTCCATTTTCATTTTAAATTTGAATCTTAATATACAATAATGCCAAAACAACTATTTCATTTAATTTATCACCATTAACCTAATTAATCAATAAACTAAATCTAATTTTATTAATTAAATCAAATTAATCAATAAAATAAATAACATTTCAACATTGCAACTAAATACATTTAATCATCATTTTAACTACACCCGCCATTTAATAACCTTTAAAATATGAAATGAAATAATTAACTAAGGAGGAATGAACCAAATCAAAACCGCTAAACCCGATGACAACCTGATGAAAAACTATGACTAGGGTGATGACTTGGCACGGAAAACCTAGCTACTATCTCCCAATCAATTACCATTGGTCAATGGACACACTCAAACCTATGAAATCAGGTTGAGTCGATGTCCTGTACCTGTCAACCTGGGAGCAAAGAGCATATCGAACATGCAAATATATATATATATAATAAAACACACCGTGAAGTGGAAATCTCGGAATCGTAGGGTGCTCACAAGCAAGTGATACAATCATGTCTCCTTCACCAATACAAATTTTAAAACTGACGAGTCTAACAACAACAATATAATTAAAGCATAAGGCATTTTTAATTAAACATTGGCTACGCTAATTCAAAACATGCCATAATGATAACATCTAAATAAAATACCATCACAAATATAATGTTTACATCGCTTAACAGATAGCGGTCAAAAGTAACCAAGTGTCAAAGTCAGAGTGCTAACAAAAGTGAAGCATACATAGAAAAACATTGATCGATCAAAAGAGCAAAATGGAGGGGTGCTACATGGGAGATATCGGGTATGTATAATTACATTTTCAAAAATTTGAATTTATTTAAATTTAAATTATATATATATATATACATGTTTGTTCGTATAAGTTTGTTTTTGTACATGTATCTAGGTGTAGACAGAAGATCGATGCATGGAAGTAAGAGGGTAGACAAAACAATATCTTTACATTGTGTTATGAGTCCAGATAGTCACCTTGGATGGACATTATACATGAGGGATTACTCTTGTTTCTACACTGAGTGAATTGTGGAAAAATATCATGCATGCAACAACCAAGAACTTGGAAATATTAGTAAATGGGATATGGTGCCACTATATGTTTCAGAAACACACAATGAAAATGAGGAAGAAAGATTTCAAGACATTCCTTTGATTTCAGCTGCTTATGACCATATTTCAGGGATGGTTAAAAAAGGTACATGTGTAAGTTTTCAATAATTTAAATATTATATATAAATTTAATGATCTTTAAAGTCTAGAGACATTTCTAATTTTTTTTTTTAAAAGTTGTGTAAATTTGGTGTACAGGAGATGCTTTTGTAGTCATAGCAGAGCCTGGAAACATAGAAGGTGTTGGCTATTATTTACTGTGTTGCACATAAGAGAGGAATAAGCTAACACAACCTAAAACAAGTGATGGAATGTTATTTCCCACAAGTGAGTTTGAATTTAAAATTATATGTATATTATGTACATGTATGCATTACCTTAAAAACATTAAATATATTTTGTACAAACCTTGAACTTGAAAATATTTTATGTAGGTGCACATGTCTTACCTCGGGTTCATGTTTACCATGCAGGTTTTGTTGTAGTGCAATGGAAATATCTAAAACAAGTAAAATTTGTTCAACATGGGATTCATTTTGTTGACTATCAACTTGATAACAAGGTATATCAATATAGTCACTTAATAATTGCTACTGCCCTAAATCTTCATGCAGTTCCACATGCACGTGGATGAAAAAAATGGAGACTAGATCTAGTGATGATCATCAGAAAATTTTACATGTTATTGAAGAGCAAGCTAAACCAGAATGTTTGAGTTAGATTATATCCATGATTTTCAAGTTCACTTGTACATGTATACATGTTCAAGTGAGAACTTATAGTAAATTGTTTGAACTCTAGATTGTTTAAGTTACTTATATATATGTTGATGACAAGTATTTTAAATTTGGTTGGACTCATTTATTAGTGGTTGAAACACATTGCAACCCTTAAATTGAGTAGATATTTCCAATTACATATTTGTTCCATGGAATTATTACTTGTTCAAGAATCTTTGATTTCATTTGAAAGTTCAACTCCATTTATAGCTCATCATCTCTCACTTTTTTTGCTTGCATGTAAACTCATATGCAATAAGTTTTTTAAACTCATTTTGCCTAAATTTTGTATCATCTATTTCCAATTGCATTTGTGAACCTAGTGAAGTTTTTTAAAATTATTTTTCCTAAAGTCCAATTATATGTATATTTTTTCCATGTAATTCCTAAGTTCAAGAATCTTTGATTTCATTTGAAATTTCAACTCCAATTATAGCATCAGGTCTCACTTTTTTTGCTTGCATGTAAACTCATATATATATGCTTTCAATACTTGTTTGAAACCTAGTGAAGTTTTTCTAAATCATTTTGTTTAAATTCTAATTATATGTATATTTGTTCCATGGAATTCTTAAGTTGAAGAATCTTTGATTTCATTTTAAATTTCAACTCCACTTATAGCATCATCTCTCACTTTTTTTTCTTGCATGTAAACTCATATATATGCTTTCAATACTTGTTTGAATCCTAGTGAAGTTTTTAAAAATCATTTTGCCGAAAGTACAATTATATGTATATTTGTTCCATGGAATTATTAAGTTCAAGAATATTTTATTTCATTTGAAATTTCAACTCCAATTATAGCACCATCTGTCACTTTTTTTTGCTTGCATGTAAACTCATGCATATGCTTTGAATACTTGTTTGAAACAGGTCTAGTGAAGTTTTTTAATTTAATAATTTTGCTTAAAGTCCAATTATATGTATATTTTTTCCATGGAATTCTTAAGTTCAAGAGTCTTTGATTTCATTTGAAATTTCAACCACAATTATAGCATCATCTCTCACTTTTTTTGCTTGCATGTAAACTCATATATATGCTTTCAATACTTGTTTGAAACCTAGTGAAGTTTTTTGAAATCATTTTTCTTAAAGTCCAATTATATGTATATTTGTTCCATGGAATTCTTAAGTTCAAGAATCTAATTTCAACTCCAATTATAGTGTCATCTCTCACTTTTTTTTCTTGCATGTAAACTCATATATATGCTTTCAATACTTGTTTGAAACCTAGTGAAGTTTTTTAAAATCATTTTGCTTAAATTCCAATTATATATATATATATATATATATATATATATATATATATATATATATATATATATATATATATATATATATTTGTTCCATGGAATTCTTAAGTTCAAGAATCTTTGATTTCATTTGAAATTTCAACTCCAATTATAGCATCATCTCACACTTTTTTTGCTTGCATATAAACTCATATATATGCTTTCAAATTGTTTGAAACCTAGTGAAGTTTTTTAAAATCATTTTGCCTAAAGTCCAATTATATGTATATTTGTTCCATGGAATTCTTAAGTTCAATAATATTTTATTTAATTTTAAATTTCAACTCCACTTATAGCATCATCTCTCACTCTTTTTGCTTGCAACATGCAAACTCATATATGCTTTCAATACTTGTTTGAAACCTAGTGAATTTTTTTAAAATCATTTTGCCTAAAGTCCAATTATATGTATATTTGTTCCATGGAATTCCTAAGTTCAAGAATCTTTGATTTCATTTGAAATTTAAACTCCAATTATAGCATCATATCTCACTTTTTTTTCTTGCATGTAAAATCATATATATGCTTTCAATACTTGTTTGAATCCTAGTGAAGTTTTTTAAAATTATTTTGCCTAAAAATTCCAATTAAATACATGTATATTTGTTATGGATAGAATTTTTAATTTCAAGAATCTTTGATTTCATTTGAAAAAATTCAACTCCACTTATAGCATCATATCTCACTTTTTTTTTCTTGCATGCAAACTCATATATATATGCTTTCAATACTTGTTTGAAACCTAGTGAGGTTTTTAAAATCATTTTGCCTAAATTCCAATTAAATACATGTATATTTGTTCCATGGAATTATTAAGTTCAAGAATCTTGATTTCATTTGAAAGTTCAACTCCACTTATAGCATCATCTATCACTTTTTTTGCTTGCATGTAAACTCATATATATATATATATATGCTTTCAATTTACTTGTTTGAAACCTAGTGACTTTTTTTTAAAATCATTTGAATCCTTGGTGTACATTTATAAAAAATATAGGGGGTGTATTCCCATTTGTAACCATCATTGTAGGGTTTAAGTGTGATCTATTTGATTTATCTATTTAATTTCTAGGGATTATCCTTGGACACCTAATGTGATTACTTTATTGGATCTCTTTATCTTGTCCTTAACTATCTTATGCCTTATTTTACTTTGTTGTTTTTCTAATCTTTCTCTTCTACCATTATTTCTAGCTAATTGAATTATGAAGTATTCATGCCTACTAGTATTTTGTATTACATCAAAGTACATGAATTATGTTGTAAATTCCTAAAAAATTGTACACTCTCCTAATATTTTCCCTCTTTCTATCCTAAGCAAGGATTCAATACTTAACTTATTCTTTTCAAACTAGATTATTCTTATGCTTAGATTAGACAATTTAACTAGTTGAACATACATATGCATTAAATTATATTCAAATTTTATAACATTACATGTGTACATGTACATGTGTAGAAATACATATGTGTATGTAGATTGGATCAAAATAAATATATAAGCGTAGATTGTATAAACACTCTTGAGTGTACTAAACATGTGCATCTACACCTATGTAGATTAATGTATAAAAATTTAAACATAAGCAAACACATGTACATGTAGATAGATGAACATAAAAAATAAACATTATAAGTAATTCTAGGTACATGCACGTATAAATTGAATTAAAATAAACATATAAACATAAGAAAATGTGTATGTATATCATATAAGAAAATGTACTAGAGATCATCAAATGTACCTGTAATAATATATCAACAATCTAACAAATGTACTATCTAGATCATCAAATGTAAGTAATAATGTATCAACAACCTAACAAACATGTACTACATATCATCAAACATGTATCCCAGGTCATATATAATTTAAACAACTCATAAATCCAGTGTAGCCTAATATGAATGTCGATTCCTATTTGAACGATTTCCTGAATGAGAACCATGCTCTGACGGATGTTTCGAGCCTTGGAGATAAAATTGTGTACACAATGTGTTAAATACATATAATATATTATAAATTTTATGAAAGTTATTTAAGAATGTACATGTATTTTTAAAAATCACCTTTCCACTGCCAATAGAATCATCCACAGAGTCACGACAATGTACATAATCTAAACCAAGGCTAGGAGTAACATAAGGTATGTCCATCTACAATATATATACATATATATTACATGAATATCTTACAGTTAAAACTAAAATTTAAAAATAATTAAAAAATTAATAATTGAACATGCACATGCACACATACATGCACATCAACTGGCATCGAATTATCTAAGTCCTCTGAAATGGATGTCTCCACTAAATCAACCAAACGCTCAGTCGAAATTTCAAGATCTACATCCATCTGAGCCGTCGCTTGTCGTGCTAGAAATGATGAGTGAAGGGGACTATACAGTTGAGATGGCATTGGCGATGACGAATAGGGACCGGTCAACAAACCCACAAAACCCATAGAAGTATGCATCCTCTACAATTCAACTGCATCATTAGTAGTCTGTGCAGTAGCCGAATGATCCATAGGTGGATCCTGATGTGCACTAGTGCTCTAGGCTGAGAGTGATGAGAATGATGGGAATGATGGGATCCTGGATGTGAATGAACTGCTAAAGCCACACGATCCTTGACCTCATCTATAGTGATCCCATAGTATGATGCGATGAAGGAATATGCCTCCAAGAGGTCCTTAGCCAAAGAATGCATAGTCATGTTTGCCATAGCTCCTGTAAGTCTGTTGAGATGTGCGGGTGTAGGGATGCCTAATGCTATACAAGGATTCATGTTATTGTGTTGTGCTACAAATGGTGTGGATCGTGAATGTTTAGAAATCAAATACTGACCCACATGATCAGTAGATATCCTAGTGGTCACAACTACAATGTCGCCTACACTATCAACTGCTTCCTTTTGAGAAGCAACAACAACTTGATCCACTAAGAGGGCCAAAGCTGGGGTGAGAGCAGGAGATTTGTCTCCAACCAATACCCTAAAAAATAAGGTTGGTCTACCTGCTCAATGATAGGTGGGCCTATTGGAAATCCTGCCATGCCCCTGACCAACATATGGTGGAATGTTCAGGTAGTTGACTTTGAGGCCCAAATGGACCTTAGCATACAACTGCTGAACAAAATATAATAGAAGTTGGTCATTTTTTGGATACTGACCATGTGTTGTAAGAAATCATGGGTAGATCAATGTGGCAATAGTATCATCCACACATTTGGTGACCTGGTATCCCTTCACCTTATGCTTATTTTCATAGAATGAAAAACATTGGTTTTTAATCATATCTTTGGTTACAACATATTTTATTTGAGAATAGGGAACCTCACCATGTAATTCTTCCCACATGTGGGAAAGAATAACATCTACTCTATTAGGGGAAAATGTACTAGTATACCCAAGTTTATCTCTTATTTGTTCTAAGATTTGTAATATGGACATGCAAGTGTCTGCATATATGCTTGTGTTTGTACCATCAGTTAATGCATCTCTTAATCTCTTAATCTCACTATTAGTATTTACAAATAGTTCTTGCAGAGGTGGAACAGGTGCATTTTCCATGATATGTATGTACCTAAAGGAGCAATGAGACCTTGGTTTAATATATCTAGATCTGGAGCATATAAATCTAAAACAGTTCTAAATAAATTTACAAGTGTGTACATGATATAGAATGTATTAAACATGAACACTAGATATCTAGATAATAGTTCTCAAGTGCATACATACATTCAATAAATTTAATGTAACTTAGATACAAATTAATAAACAATTGTGAAACAAGTAAATCAATTTGAAATATTAATAAATATTTAAATTTACATAATTCAAAGTCATGCACGAACTCATTTCACCAAAATGTAGAAACTTCTAACTATATATTTAAATATATAAAATGATCTTAAATATATGATCCACATGAGTAAATCACAAGGGCCAAAAAGTGCTAAATTATCTTGAGATTTGAAAGCACACATAGATTAGAGATAAGGTCTAGAGAACTAGATTTAATAAAAAATGTTTCACATTTCTTATAGAAGTTTCAAGCCAATGTGTACGTACAAATTGCAATTATCTATGTTCAACAAAACTATATTTAAACTTCATAAAAACAAAAGGCATATCAAAATTAGATAAGAAATTTATCAAATACAAAACTTTCAAGTTGACCTTACTTAATAGTTTCAACAAAACTTCCTATACTAGAGGTGAGGAGGGGTCCATTTCTTTGTCCAACTAAATGTGAACTTAAATAACTACATGCAAAGAAACATTATTTAACTGTGCCATTAAGGAGGTTTGGTGCAATGGAACAAAATTTGTGATGGTCTAATTATGAGGTGAAGATAGCAAATATGCTTAGATCACTG
This sequence comes from Sequoia sempervirens, assembly GCA_007258455.2. Taxonomy (NCBI): domain Eukaryota; kingdom Viridiplantae; phylum Streptophyta; class Pinopsida; order Cupressales; family Cupressaceae; genus Sequoia; species Sequoia sempervirens. The sequence goes on from VDFB02206009.1 coordinate 13,457, forward strand.
AGAAAAATGGTGCATAAAATAATTGACATGTATATATATACAAAGGTGTGTCTTGTAGTAAGGCAATAAAATGATATGAACATGTAATTCATGATAAGGCTCATATAATGTATGTAATAGTTAACATAAGGATGAGCTCGATCATGCATAGAAAATTGATAAGCATTAAGTGGAAAATATGATGCCTCTTAAGTAGTTAAACATGACGAATTATATATGGTATCAAAAAAGATAGAAATCATAATGAAAATAAGAATAAAAGCACATCATGCGCACATAGAAGACATCATACATACATGTAGCATAGATCATGAATACTCATAAAATATATGTGAATGAATCTTATCATATGAATACCCAAATTGGGAACATGAAATATATAAGCAATAATATTTAAAATAGATGAAGAATTCATTGAGTAAAATATGAGAGTGAAATGTATATGATAGATAAAGAGAGCATAAGTGCTAAACATAAAAATGATAATATATAATATAGACACCCAGGTCCCACCTCTCTAGAATATATGAAATGTAGATATACAGTTGAGTAGGAAATAAACTCAAGCTAGATTTAACTCATAGTTAATAGGCATATGGTAGAATGTTAATCAACACATTGGGATGCAATATTATAGAAATGAGAAGTGGACCTAAGAATTTATCTATTTTATGTCATGTGTGATACCATATTCTAATAGATTTTGTGTATTGTCCTCAAGAGACCCTGAATCAAGATAAATGTAAAGTTTTCCCTTCTATTTTTCATTGTTGTGTTAAATTTATTCATGAAGGAAAAAGTTGTTAAAATTGAAAAGGACTCATTAGAAGCTATTATCTCATCCTAGTTAGTGTAATTTAGGTAAAAATTTATGGAAAAACCAAAATGACAAGATACACCTTTTGAGATAATGATGATATAGATGATTTATATCAAATATAACTTGATGAGTTATACAAGATTCAAAGTAGATTAGGTAACTTGATTATAGAAAACCCAAAGAGCCTCAAATCTACTAGTAGGAAATTATTGCTTTACCTAAACCTTTGTGTGCTCATTCTTTTGAATGCTACATTGGAGGCATATGCTATAGCACTAGTGTACATACATAGAGGTTTTTTATTTGGTTGTTGAGGGACACATCACTATTTTACATTGCCCATGCTTTAAGAATCCTTACTTCCTTTGTGCTATATCTAACACATATGTGTTTATCATTTGAAATCAAAATAGTAACTAAAATGATAATATATGTACAATAGATATAAGTAACAATAGACCTTTGACATTTAAATTTATTAAGGTGAAACCCTAAAAGGGAAATAATAGTATGAAATGTATGATAAGGTATTATAGTTTCTAATGTAAATGAAAATTAATACTAGAAGCTCTGAGTTTTGGTAGAAGCAACAATGTAAGAGTAAGATTAATGGGATACAATTATGAAATGAGTAACATGTGATGGAGTGTAAAGTAAAAGGGACAAACTAGGGGATGGAGTTTAAGAATGAGCAATGCATGAGTAGACTTGTAAATTAATGATAATTTATACATGATGAGTGAACAATAGATTTTTGTATGTTTCTATGTACTTCTCTTGCACTCTTAGGGTTTTTCACCTAAAAGGAGAGAGATAGACCCAAAAATTGTGGTGGTTCACTCAAACTAATGCAAGTATAATGGAAATATGAATGAAATGTTCCTAGATGAGATGATCTAAATGAAAAAAACTGAAGAAAGATATTGATTATTGAATAAAAACTAAAGAAATACAAGTTGGAAAACACATTAAGATAGGTGAAAACACCTAGAAATGAATACAAACTGTAGCAGAAATGAATGAAACAGGAAGTGTGCACCTGAGATCTTTCTAGATGTTGGAAATGACATTTGAAATGCTGTTGATGCTGAAATTTTGGCCTACTGGGACTCATTCGCATTCTAGGAAAATTAGTCCTAGATCTGGGAAACTGTTTCAGAACCTGTTTTAGACAAATGGGTATCCAAAACTGCAGAAAACCAAAATTATTCCTAGCGGTGGGACTCATTCACCATTAATGGTGGATCATTCCACTTTTGAATTTTTGAAAATCCAAAGGTGGAAACTGAAGCCCTTGATCTGCTCTCTAGTTGTTGATAGGTGTCCGCCTCCGAAAGTCTGATTTCTAGGTCTAAAAGTGACTTTTAGTTGATATTTTCCTTAGAAAATGAAGAGAAGACTTAAACAACTTTGCAACTTGATTCTTAATAATTCCTAACCTTCCAAGATGCCTAAATCTGCAAACACACAAGAAGAGAAAGAGAAATGTTGAATGTTAGGGTATGGGGGTTTGCCTTGGTCAAACCCCTTTTTAGGTAATTAAACCAAATGAAGAAATGATATGAAGAATGGACATGAAATGAAGGGATTAATACCTTTCCATGATGATTGATCTTAGATTGTTGCAACAATATGAAGAATCTACCCTTGAATGTCTGGAAAATGCTATCTTGGTGACTTGAGATGATGAAACCCTAGCTTGCTTGACTTGAGGGAGAACATAGATGACATGAATGAATTATGAATGAGTTAAAAGAGATGTAAATTAGGGTTTAGAGACTTATATTTATAGGAAATCCAGCTCATTTTCCTATTAATTGTCCGATCCCCAAGGCCGACATGGAGGAAAATAAGACTTAAAATCCAAAATTTCTCGCTTAAACCCTAAAAATGGCTCAAATGGGACTCATTCGCCATCAAGGGTGAATGGGTCCCAAAGGGGCCATTTTTCTAGTTGGAAGGTCGGGAGATAAGAAAATCAGGTTTATATGATGATTTATCAGTTATTTGATCAATTTATGCCTCAGGATGCACAATATGGGGATAGGGGCCTATTAATGATGACATAAAGGTCAATTAGGGATTGGGACACAAAATTCAATGTGAAAGTGTGATTAAATACACTTTACAACACTAAAATGAGGTCCACTTAAGGCACAAGAACCAATATGAATGTGTAAAACACAATACAACACTAGGTTAAAGTCAAATTTAGTTTACAAACCTTCTAGATTGATGTGATAATGCATTCAAATACATTTTATAATGTTGAATTAAGGGAAAATGGGTTTATTAAGTCTAGAAAAGCGTGAAAGTATTTTACAACACTTTACAACACCTTTACAAGACATTGTTAGATGCATTTACAAGGGTCCAAGACCTAATGTGGATGTGTAAAACAGTTCGCAACACTAAATCAAGGCCTCATTAAGTCTAATTTATCATCAATTATTTCCCAAATCAAGCAAGTTGCCTTTTTTCTATGGTACATTTAGCCCCCACTTTAGTGAGAGGATGAACTTGATTCAAACTCACACTAAAGTAGACATTCAAGAAGGGTCCAATCCTACCAATGCAGATGGAAAAGAATGAAAAAGATCAAGGCATCCATCAATCCCCCAGGATCCAAGATCTTAAGTCAAACCAACAAGATAGATAATCATACAATGGCAAGAAAGGGAAATGGGATGGAAAATATGCACTCACTCTGGGGCCACATAACATAAGGTCGTCTGTGGGGCGAGTTGTCCCAAAGACATGTTTTTAGTGAGAAAGTCACAGTGTGTCAAATTCCCACCGTATAATGAGAAATTCATTCTAGTGTGTTGGCTTCCCATTATACTAACCATACCAAAGTTATGCTTCTGATAACATTGATAAGGCACCACAATGTAATGCTTTTGTAAATGTTTTGAATGTCATGTAAAAATTTTGTTAAAGAGGATTTTTCTTTGTTCTTGTAAGGTCTTCTTCTTAGGGAGCATTGTGCCTAATGTCCCTAAGAGAGGACAAGTTAGGGTGTCAAATCATTAGCCATGGGATGCCTCGTTTGCATCAGGCCACTTGAGTTGATCGTACACTCTTGGAAGGCATCAAACCCAATGACACCACCAAGAAGAGGACACATCACAAGAAAAAGGAAAATCACACCATGAAATTTTTACAAAGATGTTGTCTGTGTATGCCCCCACTTTAAAGTGGTTGCTACACCATTACTGTGAGCAATTTCTTTAAAGTAGAAGACAATATGAGAGCTTACTCAAAAAGCCCTATGGCAAGTCATATGTTTTTGATAAGCTGCATCATGAAGAAAGGGAGTATGTCACATGCGAGTCAATCTTAAGACATGTCATCCACATCCCAAGCTTGATCTTATACATTCATGAAAGGTTAATGATTATCCAAAAGAGACAAAGGAAAGTGACATACAGGGATAAGGCCTTCTAACCCTTTTCCCCCACTGAGTGCAGGACAAGGGTGAGCCTAGAATGGATGATGCTATGTTGCCCCTTGCGATGAATGGAAAACATGCAGTAGTGAGTATGTTATGATCCTACAACTATTGCATGGCAAGGAGAAAAAAATAATGTTATTTACTTTGGTAAGTAAACAAAGTGTTTGCTTGATACATGTTTAATGAGATATCTATGAGTTTAGTTGTCTTGGAAGAGTCTTGTGTGATAGTATTGATGTTGAGTGAAGGTTTGTTGAATGGGTTGATTTCTATGAAAGGAAAGTCAAAAATACCATGATTTGGTGCATGTGTATTGGGCTCTATAGGGGTATGGAGACTTTTCTCTATAGCATCACATCCTTTTCAGGTTGCTTCATAAGTCTTTCAAGTTTGAGGTTGGCCTTGATTGTATACACTTTATCAAATATGTGAGAATTGTCCTTGTAACTTGGTTAGTATGAAACATTATTCTTAGGTGGTAAAGGATGAGTTCGGGTTGGTTTTGAGTTTTTTCCTTGTGTGATGGTGGGTAAAGAATTAGAGGATTCTTTGGATGTCCCACGGGGTATGTATGTGGTTCATTGATCGAGGAGGATCTAATGGACACTTGCGCATTCATAACCTTGGTGGTCTTGGTTTGATGTACCCCTAAGGAAGACATATCATTTTCTTACACCATAAGATTGTCCCCTAGAGGAGATTTGTTAAGAGAACGATAATCCAAATGTTCTTGGGTATGTGTAGGATCATGATTGACCAAAAAGTGGTGATATGATGGGTATGTGGCTGACAATTTTTTTTTACCTAAAATTGATGAAACAAAAAGGGTTTTTAAAGGAGATTCTTAGCTTTCCACCAATATAAATGATGCTTTACTTTGAATTTAATAAATAATTATTATTCATGTTTTCTATCTGAATCACGACTAAAGTCCTGATTGATAGGCTGATTGAAAAACATCTATAGCTCCAAACGATATCATATTTTTCTGAAACATGTGTCACATTCTATGTTTTGAATACTATAGGATTAAAAAAATGAATTTCATGAAGTTTTGACCTAAGTTAAGGTGATCGACATACGAAGTTTTATATTTTTAAAAGTTGTAATAAAAAATTCATAATTAATTATTTACTTGAAAAATTAAAAAAAAATATGCATCACATCGGACATGAGTCCTTCTACTTATATCTAAAATATTATAAAAAATATTATCATTTTATTGTGGTTAGTGTGTCAGACACCTACTTCTTATTTTTCCTTGAAATTTAAGTGCTTACTGCATTGAAATTTCAAATTTTCACCAAATAGTTTTTTTTTTATAAATAAACCTAGTAGTTTAGAAAATACATTCAATTTTCTATAGATTCTATTCTTACATATTTTTGAAATAATATAGATAACTTATTCAAATTTTTATGTTAAGTTTCCTAACTCTGATTATTTTGAATTTTTCACCACTTAAGGGCCTATTTTTTCCATGATGATCCTGCACATACCCTCTTAACATTCAAGGATTTTTTCTTCTTCATCGCAAGTAAGGGAACTATTAATGGTTGAATTGTCTTGTCCCATAATTTTTTCCTACATAAGGTTCTCATGATTCTTAGTGATTAGATCTTGTAACACCATAATATCGTCTTCACTAATAGGAGAGATATTAGGAGAGGGGGGAATTTGACTGTTGTCCATAATCTCATTTTCTCATGCCATAACATCTACCCTAGTAAGAGAGCTTTTAGGAAAGTGAAAATCAAGAGGTGCATCACATGTCATTGTTAAATGTTGTAAAGAAGCTTCATCACAAATCTGGGTGAGATCAAGGGAAGGAAAGCTATGATTTTCATGTGTGTCCATAATTGGATCCTCTTGTTCAAATAGACCCTTCCAAATGTTAGGAACATTAGGAAGGAGAGAAATAATGCTAGAGCTCTCAATGATTGGGTTTCTTGATACCAATATATCCTCCTCACAAATGTGTTTGTCATGATCATGCACAAAAGCATGGAGACTAGGTAATGTGGTGGCAATGAATTCATCTTCTATTGTTATATTATCTTCCCAAGGGGAATGAGGAGAAGAACAAACAATACCTTCATGATGCTTAATGATTGTACCTTCTTTTTCCAATATACCTTTGTCACTAAAAGAAGAGGTATCAAGAGAAGTACAATTATCATTATCATGGTTATCTATGTTTGTATTCTCTTCTAATACATCATCCGCACAAATGGGATAGATAGGAGGGAGTGTAAGTTTAGGAAAAGCATTAACATTTTCACTCTCTTGTGCTAAGAGACTATCATAACTAGGGAATGCATTGAATGAATGACTAGAATGCTTATTGACTAACTTTTTCTTTGCAAATTTGGAGAAGATTGAAACTAACATTTAGAAAAAGTAACTATGCAAAGTTGAAATGCAATGTAAGAATCTAAAATGAAATGCAATTTTTAGTTTTCAAGAAAGATAATTTTCTAGTTATGCAATGCAATGATCTGAAAATGAAATGTTGGGAATGCAAAATTGGAATTAGGCAATGCATGAAATGAGCTAATTTAAGCTAAATCTAATTAAATGCATGTTACAGAAACTTAGCCAACTGATATAGATAGGTAATGGCACCAAACAAAAGCTTAAAAACAAGGTGTTTAGTTCTATAAAAGGTAGTTTTAGGGGTGAAAAGGGACTGATTCGCCCAAGGTGGCGAATGAGTCAGGAAGTGGGGATTTTTTTTACAATTTTCAGAAATTTCTAAGTGATTTTGATGTTTCCTAAGCTGGAAGATGCAAACCTAAGATGAGAATGAAAAATTTTAGAAAAATTTAATGATTTTAGATGCCAAAAATGCAACCTAAATGCACTTTTACTCATGCAAAATTTGAAACCTAGCATGCAAAGTAATCCATGCAAACCCTAATGCAAGGTCAATGCGAGGATAGATCTATGATGAAGGACTCCAAATTAGAAAATAAAAGTATTCTAAATGCAGGTCCACCAAAATGAATCATATATTTTTGTATGTTTCTATGTACTTCTCTTGAACTCTTAGGGTTTTTCACCTAAAAGGAGAGAGATAGACCCAAAAATTGTGGTGGTTCACTCAAACTAATGCAAGTATAATGGAAATATGAATGAAATGTTCCTAGATAAGATGATCTAAATGTAGAAAACTAAAGAAAGATATTGATTATTGAATAAAAACTAAAGAAATACAAGTTGTTGGAAAACACATTAAGATATCTGAAAATACCTAGAAATGAATACAAACTGTAACAAAAATGAATGAAACAGAAAGTGTGCACTTGATATCTTGTTGGAGGCTATAAATGACATTTGAAATGTTGTTGATGCTAGAATTTTGGCCTACTGGGACTCATTCGCCATTCTGGGTGAATTAGTCCCAGATCTGGGAAATTGTTCTCGAGCTCATTTTAGACAAATGGGTATCCAAAACTGTAGAAAACCAAAATCAAGCCTGGTAGTGGGACTCATTCTCCATCAATGGTGAATCAGTCCACTTTTTAATTTCTAAAAATCCAAAGGTGGAAACTGAAGCCCTCAATCTGCTCTCCGGTTCCTAACAGGTGTCCACCTCTGAAAGTCTAATTTATGGGTCTAAAAGTGACTTTTAGTTGATATTTTTCCTTAGACAATGAAGATAAGACTCAAAAAACTTTTCAACTTGATTCGTAATGATTCCCAAGCTTCCAATATGCCTAAATTTGCAAACACACAAGAAGAAAAAGAGAAATGTTGAATGTTAGGGTATGGGGGTTTGCCTTGGTCAAACCCCTTTTTAGGTAATTAAACCAAATGAAGAAATAATATGAAGAATGAACATGAAATGAAGGGATTAATACATTTCCATGATTATTTATCTTATATTGTTGCAACAATATGAATAATGTACCCTTGAATGTCTGAAAAATGCTATCTTGGTGACTTGAGATGATGAAACCCTAACTTGCTTGACTTGAGGGAGAAGATAGATGATGAATGAATTGTGAATGAGTTAAGAGATGTAAATTAGGGTTTAGAGACTTATATTTATAGGCAATCAACCTTATTTTCCCATTAATTGGATCCCCAAGGACAACATGGAGGAAAATAAGACTTAAAATCCAAAATTTCCAGCTTAAACCTTGAAAATGGCTCAAATGAGACTCATTCGCCATCAAGGGTGAATTGATCCCACCTAGATAGGACTGATTTGCCATCAAGGGAAAATGGGTCCCACAATTTCCATTTTGCTAGTTGGAAGGTCGCTCGAGATATAAGAAAATTAGGTTTATATGATGATTTAGTCAATTATTTGATCAATTTATGCCTCAAGATGCACAATATGGGGTCATAGGGGCCTATTAATGATGATGTAAAGGTCAATTAGGGCTTGGGACACAAAATTCAATGTGAAAGTGTGATTAAATACACTTTATAACACTAAAATGTGGTCCACTTAGCCTTGAAAGGCACAAGAACCAATATGAATGTGTAAAACACATTACAACACTAGGTTAAAGTCAAATTGAGTTTACAAGCCTTCTAGATTGATGTGATAATGTATTTAAATACATTTTTTAATGTTGAATTAAGGGAAAATGGGTTTATTAAGTCTAGAAAAGGGTGAAAGTCTTTTACAATGCTTTACAACACCTTTATAAGACATTGTTAGATGCATTTACAAGGTTCCAAGACCTAATGTGGACGTGTAAAACACTTCAAAACACTAAATGAAGGCCTCATTAAGTCTGATTTATCATCAATTATCTCCCAAATCAAGAAAGTTTCCTTTTTTCTATGATACAATGAGTATTTGTTGAAAGAAAGTGTAGGAATTCATTAATTTATAAGCAATTTCATCCTATATGAGAATTAGACAACAATTCTCTTCAATTTTCTATTCCCCTATTTAATGTAGGCAATTTCATCTTCACTTACATTTGCTTCTTATTATTTCCAAATCATCTCCACACATAAAAATTAGAACCTCCGTTTAATCCACACATTTATGCTACTAAACTTAAAATCTAACATCTGATATTCACCACGCTACATGTTCTATTTGTCAATGTCTAGTAAAAACCCCAAATATTATTTGTGCAAATGAAAACAATGAGAATTCAATACCCATCCTAGATTGAATACTCACAACAATTAGCTACTTTCTCCCCTTCTTTGATGGAGTATAATACTACCACTTTTTCTTAAGATATTTGATGAAAGGGTCTATGATTTTGTAATTGTTTAAACATTCCTAATTATTTTGTTCACTATTATAGCCATTCTGAAATCTGTTCATTTCACCCTTTTAAATTTAGAGTACAAAAAAAAAAACTATATATGTAACAGACATTTTTCATTTTTAGGCCTGTTTGTAAATGGTGGGACACTAAATAGGCATTACATTCTTTAGGTCCAACTCAAAAATTGATATGTGATATGTCATTTGTAGCTATGTTGAATGACATGCAAAGAGGTGTCCCATTGCCTATATTATAATTAGAAATGGAAAGAGCAATCAATAAAGTAGAGTTAACAACTTCAATATGAGAACCAATCTATAGATTAAAGGCACTTGAAAAGCACAACTAAAAAAAAAAAAAATTCTAATGATAGCCTGGAAATGTGACTCAAGAATTATGAACCATGATTTGAAATGATATAAAATGACATCTCAAAATAGTTCCAAACATGCACTTGAAAAAAATGTCTACAAGTTATGGAGTATCAACAGTATTGAACCATAGCATAATGGAAAGCTGCCATACAACCACAAATACACTATTATGTTATCAATCAGTGTTAGGAAAAAAATAATTCCATTGGAATGGATTACCATGGCCAATAAGGTACTAGTAATAGTAGACATAATCCAAGCTTTCGATTGGAAAGATTAGACTTGCTATAAAGAGAGCACTAACGTATGTAATATGTAACCTTCTTCCACATAGAAGGCGAATAAAATTACCACTTAAGATGTTGCAAGATCTTCTAGACCCAAAAATGGATGATGAGTGAGCTTCCTTCAATAGAAGTTGGTGAGAAGGACTCATGGGAACACAAAGTTAAATGAATTTATACAACAATCCAAATACCACAATCATGGAAAGATTTTTGGTTTACCAATATCAAATTTTATAAAGCTTGAACAATCAGGGAAAATTGAGTATCCGTGGAGTAGTAAGACTTCCAATGATAATGTATGGCACATTGATCATCCAAAATGCTATCTATCCGAGTATAAGGATGGCTAAGATCTGCCACTTTGTTGGTGACACCCCCTAATATAAGATGCCCACTTTGAATGCATTATTCTTGTAGGGCTCTTTATACTGTGGCAGTGGGAGGGCAAGATGAGGAGGCACCTTTGTCTAAATAGAACCCAAATTCCCCATCCACCCTATCTATGGTTGGGGAGGGCTAGGAGAAGGGAAAACAGTTCATGGGGGGTTTCCCTTTACCGTTAAGGATAGGAGGCCCAAGGCCCTTCATTTTGACTCATGTGACATCTATAATGAATAGATGGGTTGGATGATGACAAATAATTGATCTCATTCATCCCAATTGAGAATTCAAAACATGAATGGGTTCATGTTCAACATGAAAAATTACCTTTGCATCAAGAATACAATGACATTGCTACTTGAACACTTGGACCAAGGAAAAGAACAATTTTTTTCATCCCTCTTGTAATTGAGCTCAACATGTGACAATTCTTCAAAATGATAGACCATTTAGATGTACTATTTGCTTAATTATTGTGCATGTGGTATATGGGAAGTAGTAGTCTCAAACTAAAGTGTTCTAGCAAGTCAAGGGGAGTGAGCATTGAAGTAAAGCAAACAAAAAAAACATGAGTTACTTTTTTAGGGTTTATTACAGTGAACAACACCATGATTGAAAGATATGCATAAAATGGATTTGTTGAAAATGATTTAGAATCTTTCAAGAAAATGCAATTCACCAACCTGGAAGTTGATGTAGTGGAGGGTGACACTCATCGCTGAAGGTGGTGAGGTCATCACTGAAGGTGGTGGGGTCATTGGCAAAGATCGCCTAGAGGAGGTTTGCATGTGGGTTCGCTATTGAGAAAATGACAGTCAAAACTGAACAACAGAGAAATGTTTTAGATTAAAAAAAACCTTAATTCATGGGTTCGATCGAACCAACCTTCAATCGAACCCTATTTTTTAATTGAAAAATAAACAACATTCAAGGGTTTGGCCAAATTGGGGGGTTCGCTCAAACTAAAGGTCCATGCGAACCCTAAAATATGTTTTCTCAAACCCAATAGTTTGAGCGAACTCCCTAAAATATTTTACATGTTGAAAATGGTTTTTTCCTTCCTTTATCGAATTGTAAACCACTTTTGTGGGTTCACCCAAGAATGAGTGCAAGAGATTCCTAATCTTGGTATTTTTATACCATTCCACTTTATGCATGGAAGGTTAAAATTTTCTGTAGCACTTCCACCATTAGGATGAAGAGGAAAGGAGAAAGAGGGTCCCCTTACCTAACTCCTTGAGAGGCAGAGAAAAAACTAGCTAGGGATCCATTTATGAGGACTGAGAATTTAACTAGTTTGAGATACGAAAGACTCCATTTGGACCATTTTGTAGAAAAACCTATCCTTTCCAAGACCTTTGATAAAAAATCCCAATTTACTTTGTCATAGGCCTTCATCATGTCTAATTTTATGATCATAGTTGGAATTTTTTCTTGATGAATTGACTTCAAGATTACAGAGCTATAATTTCCCTTTCAAATATCTCTTTTCCTAGAAAAAAACTACCTTGTTTGTCTAATATTATGCCTAGAATGAGTTTGGAAAGTATTAGGTTAATAGCTTTAGAAAAAAGTTATAAATAGTATTTTAGAGGGTGATAGGTCTAAAATCTGCAAATGAGGAGGGAGTTTTGATTTTGGGTATAAGAGAAATACGAGTGGTGTTGAGATCTTTTAAGATTTTGTCACTTCTACGAGATCCTTCTAGAACCAACCAAATATCTCTTCTCACAAAATCCCAGCACTCCTGATAGGATAGTGTAGTGAAACCATCTGCCTAAGAGCTTTTCCTAGAGAAAGTGCAAAAATTGCAGTTTTAACCTCTTCCAAGGTGAATGGAGCCAAGAGAAACTTGTTATCATCTGGACTAAGTAGCTTTGGGATGAAATTTAAAAACTCTTGTTCTTTTCCAACCAAATCAGGGTCTTGATTCATCGATTTGGTAAGGAGGTTGGAAAAGAATAAGATGGCCTCATTTTGAATCTACTACTCATCTTTTAGTAGTTCATTAGATGTAGAATTTATAGAAAATATTGTGTTAGTATTGCATCCAACCTTGACTAAATTATGAAAGAACTTGGTATTCAAGTATGTGCAGGATCGTCATGGAAAAAATAGGCCCTTAAGTGGCAAAAAATTCAGAAAAATCAGAGTTAGGCAACTTGACGTAAAAAAATGAATAAGCTATCTATATTATTTCAAAAATATGTAAGAATAGAATCTGTAGCAAATTGAATGTAGTTTCTAAACTACTAGGTTTATTTTTTTTAAAAGAAAAATCTATTTGGTAAAAATTTGAAATTTCAATGCAGTAGTACTTAAATTTCAGGGAAAAACTAGTGTTTGTCTGACCACCCTAACCAAAATAAAATGATAATATATTTTTATAAGATTTTAGATATAAGTAGAGGACTCATGTCTAGATGTGCTGCATATTTTTTTAAATTTTTTTCTAAGTAAATAATTAATTATGAATCTTTTATTACAACTTTTAAAAAATACAAAAAACTCGTATGTCTGACCACCTTAACTTGGTCAAAACTTCTTAAAATTCATTTTTTCTTTTCTTAATCCTATATAGTATGAGAAGCGTAGAATGTGGCGCATGTTTTGGATTCAAAAAATGTGATACCGTTTGAAAGCTATAGATTTTTTAATCAGCCTATCAATCAGAACTTTAGTCATAATTCAAATAAAAAATGAATAATAATTATTTATTAAATTCAAAGTAAAGCATAATTTATATTGGTGGAAAGCTGAGAATCTCCTTTAAAAACCCTTTTTGTTTCATCAATTTTGGGTAAAAGAAAATTCGTCAGCCACATACCCTACACATACCCATCATATCGCCACTTTTTGGCCCATCATGATCTTGCACATAACCATTCTTATCCCCTCTTTTAACAAAGTTTCTCTTCATTTCTATTTCCAATATATTTCTTCTCTAGCAAGAACTTCTTTGAGTTCTTTCTAAAGTTGGTTGTGATGGTGGAAGGATTCATTTTTCATACCATTTTGAATTACTTGTTCATTGAGCAATTGAATTTGCTAAATAAGAAGATTTTTTGTTTAGAAATATTTTTAAAGTGGAGATGGTTCCATTTTTATTTGCCCTTTTATAAATTGGTTTTTTTTGTTAATTGATAAAGTCTAGAGCCTACTATGAATGGTGCATTCTCCCACCATTTTATGAGATGTAGTAGAAAATTGTCATCCCTGAACAACATGTGTTCAAATTTAAAGGATGATTTAAATTTATTTGGTACAACATTCCAAACAATATCCAACTGGATCGAATAATGATATGAACCCAAAAATGAGAGGATGGAAGAGGCATATATAAAATCAATGTTGGTCCAAATTATGAAGAGGAGAAATCTATCTAACCTCTCTACAATGAGATAAAAATGTTTCCTTCTGTTTGTCCAAGTAAATTTTCCATTAGTTGGTAAAAAATCAATGAAAGCATTATCCAGGATGAAATTGGAAAAGTCCTCTATTTCTTTTGGAGGGGGAACAATGCTTACATTTTATTCTTTCAGGGAGGTAATAACATTAAAATCCCCTCCTAAGATAATTAATTCCCCCCTTAACAAAAAGAGGGTTGTTGTCAAAGAGTCCCATACTTGTTTCTTTCTAATAGTTGATGTAGGGCCATAAACAATGAATATCCAAAATGTGTGCTAATAGCATTCAATCTTAATGAGTATCCACCATTGTTAGGTTGCAATAAACCTTTCCTTGACCTTGCACGAATCACATAAGACTCCCAATCCGCTTTATGCCCCTACCATAGGAGTATAAGACACTTCCCATGTGGTGCCCTCCACATTTCTACTTGGTTGACTTTGAGATCTGATTCGTCTCTTTTATTGCGGTATTGTTGGCTTGTTGTGCATTTGTTTTAAATTGGGTTAATTAGTACTTGATTAACTATTTGCGTTAAAATAAAGTGATTGAAAATTAGAGATATCATATAATTAAAAATAAATGCTTATTTATAATGGTGGTTTCAAGAAAATATTAATTTACACTCTTATTTGATCTAAACAAATTAAAATAAATATATATATATTTATTAAGAGCCATGATAAATGTGAAACAATATAATATAATAAATTAATTATGACACGAATAGTAAAATAACATAAAATAAAATATGAATGGAAGCAATATATAATAAATGATAAATAATGCAATGTGTTACCATGTCACTCAAGATCTATATTTAGACGTTTGCATAATGATTTTGTAACCGCTTGCAAGGAGAAGTGACAAGTATCTGAAGAAGAGCATGCATTGGATGCTTTTGCAACGGATTTGTTACTAATTAGCCCACTTGCCTCGAGCATTAAAGTTAGTTTTGCATGCGATGAAAGACGGTTATTTCATACAATAAAGCTAGTAACTTGGGGGGAGGGAATGGGGGAGATGCAGGAACTCGGAGGCAAAGATGAAGCTGAAGAAGGGAAGCAGATGAAGCCGTCTTCTTACTTGAACATGGCTTCTTCATCCATGTCTCCTCGCGTAACTGACCCAAAGTTGCCTAAACTCCCATACACTTCGTCCTTGCATATCCCTCCATCTTCCTCTGTATCACCACCTCCCCTTGGAACAGTGTCTTTGATTTGAGGTATAGGTAGATGATTTCTTAGATTTAAGTTTTAATATATATATTATATAAATGAGTGAAATTTATAATGAAATCGTTTCACTGTAATTGATGCCCACGTCATTGAAAATCTAGGCATTGGTATTGGGTTTGTAAAATCGTGCTTATTGCTACTTTAGCAAGGTGGTCCTCTACGTGAAAGAGTGGAAACATGACTACCGGAATTCATGCCTTGTAAATAGGAAAAAATAATAATAAAGCCATTCTTTTATGATAAGATCGTTGAATATTTTTTAATTCAAAAAGAGAAACATAAAAGAAAAAGAAGAATTAAAAAGCTAAAAGGAGGGCCACGTGGTTATAAGCTTAAGAAGGGGGGAAAGTAAAATGAGAAGGAATAATAGAAAAATAATGAGTATTAATAGAAATCTATAAAAAGAAAAGAATGAATAAGGGAGGTTCCTTTTAAATATTAATTTTATTCTTTTTAATTTTCATTGTTTTTTTTTTAAATGAACTAAATTATGATGAAATCTCTTAAATAGTTTTGATCAAACCATAACACTCTATTATTTGGCTATGATAAAATATTATCTAATTAAAATAAAAGTAGAAGTGATGGTTATTTACAGAGTCATTCATGATTGAAATGTTTAATTGATGCTCGTTTATTGTGTGTTTGCCCTAAATTATGTTTTCATGATTGCAAAGCTTGATTGTTTCCTTCTAAAGTATTAAGGGTGTGATTTTTAAATTTTAGGTCATTGAGGTTACTGTTTTTTTGGAGGGAGGTCGTTTGTGATAAATGGTTATTGAGAAGATTTTGACCTTGTGGTTGATCGTGTTTTGATTTGATTAGTCCTCTAGAGGTTGGGGATAAGGAGTTTTCTTTATGTTTGACTTTTCATGTTGGCTCCTTGAGATTACCTGCTTCGATACTTGATTTTGGTATTGTGGGTTCTATTTAAGTTGATTATGCTACGGAATAAGTAAAGCAGGGTGCGAGTAAAATGAAAGTTGATATAATGCTTGTTTTCATGATTTCATGTTTATTGTGAGTTCAACTTTAAAAGGTGATTTTTGGTTGTTGTTTCGTGGGGGCATCTGATATGCAGTGGAGTCTTGAATTGGTTACTGTCTTGAATGACCTTGAGATCTTTGGAGTTTCAATGTTTTGTACATGTAAAGTTCCATTTCATGTGATGTATGTTATTAATTTGTTATATGTTAGTTTACTTAAAAAAAAATTGTGCCATTAATTGTTAAAGTATTTGTTCCTTTGGGGTTGCATGGCAGGGAGTTACATCCCATTTGGTCTATTTAGACAATATTTATTTATTTTGATCATCTAAAAAGTTAGTTTCTTGTAGTAAAAAAATATTAGCATCACTTGAATCAATCTGACACTTAATAAAGTGCCTCTTTTTAGGGATATTTAATCCCCTAGCATTCTAAGGTAGTCTGCAAAACCTGCTTCAATGTATTCTCGTATTTTCCTTGTCTTGTACTTTTTCCCTTTCTTTGTATTTATTTTAGGAGATAAGCTAGTCACATCAAATTGAGTCTGTGAGATTGAAAGTGACTACTTGAGTAATTGAAATCATTTAGATCCTCCTCATTAATTTCATTAACTATTTTCCCTCCTGCTTCCACTAAGATCTGTTCTACCATTATTAACAGAGACCTTGAGGAGAGAACTTGAGAGCCAGTAGGAATGCATTTTATAATATCCTAGTTGTGATTTTATTTTTGCAGATCTATTTCTATGTTATTTTGAGGCATATGGTTTGGGTTAGGAGTATTTAGTTCCAAAGCCTTAATAGAAGTGCTCTGGGAGACCACTCCTTCAATCTTCTTTACTGAATCTTCGTCCATCGTATTTGGGATTACTAAAGAAACATGTCCCCTATCGTTGTTTACTCTACCCTTGAGTTTGGGAGCATACTATCAGATTATGTACATTTTGGTTAGCATTTTCTAGTTCCTGTAAATTTGGAAGTTCCAACATAACCTTCAACTACACTAAAAATTTATTTTCCTTGCTACAAACTGGTACCTTTAAAGGAGAAAGATCATTTTCCCATTGGATATCCAATAGGTCCTTACCTCCCATTACATTTTGTATAGAACTTTCCTCTAAAGCCTCGGTACAATTTGATGCAACATCTTTAGACACTAAAGAAATCTCTAGAAACAAGATAAAATCATCCTTGGAAAGGATTATTTTATCAACTAGTATGCTTTCTCGATCCTTTTAGTTCTCCCAAGGTTATGTTGCTTGATATGAAATTTTTGTGCTAGGGTGAGTCTTTAGGTGGCAGGAATGACATGTAGTTTTGAGTCCTTCAAAAACAATTTCTTATCACCAAATCCCATTTCTAGAATGAATTTGAAAAGCCCATGGAAGAGATTTAGTGGTGTCTAACAAAAAATAGAGCCTAACCAGAGCTTCGATGTTGTCAAAATAGGTCTAATCAAGCCTCATGAAGATACCAATTTGATTTCTCATGATTTTTATTAGTTGTAGGTCTCTATATTCCAGTGGTAGGCCTTGCAGTTGCAACCAAAATGACACAAACTTTATAATTGTAGATGAAGGGTTAAAGTTAGGGATCTAGGGCTAAATATATAGTCTCACCCCTTGCAAAAAGCACGTCTTCACTTTGAAGAAAACATCCGTTGCTTGATTCGAGAAAAATATAGCAATAAAAAACCCCTTACCCTTATCTATGTAATGACTTCTTTGGCTTCCACCCAATGTTCATCAAATCTGTAAAGTCCTGAAAAATGACTAGAATTGGGACTCATTCACTAGAAGTGGTGAATCAGTCCAGTTGGGCTTTTTTGAAGCTTCAAAAGTTCATCCTTCTCTTCTCTGTCTGCTCTGTCCTTCCTGATTGGTTTCTAGATCCAAATCTTTGGTTTTCACCTTGTAGGTCTTCTCGAAGGTTCTCCAAGGCTTGATGACAACTTTGACAACTTGCAACATTTCTCCAATCTTGCTCCTTAGGAAATCTGCAACCTAGACTTGCAAATCACACACAAAGGAGAGGGGAAAATGGTGTGAGGTTAGTGGATAGGGGTTTTCCTTTGTCAAACCCCTTGCTGGTAATTAAACCTTGAAATGAAAGAAAATATGAATGGAGAATGATGAATGAACAAATAGAAATGTTACAACTCACCAAACCCTAGCAATAAGGTGCTGCAAATATGCTTGAGATGGCTGCAATGGATGTGACTCTTCACTCTTGCTTGAATGATGTTGATCTTGCATGAAAGACTTGCTTGAATCATAAAATCCTACATCACAATTGTTAGCACAATAACAAACATGATGGATGAAATATTTGACATGATGATTTTCACTTTTTAAATGTTGCTCTAAAATACTTGATAATCTTCCTTTGAATGCTCTTTTGAATGCTTGAATTCTCTTGTGAACTCCCTTGAATGCTAGGTGAGAATATGAGTGAAAGAACCTTTGTATTTATACTCAATTACGTAAGAATTCTTGAAATTACAACACTACAAGCTGACATTAGATCTAGGAGAATAAAATATCGCCAAATTTTTTAATTAATTTTGATTTTGAGTTAAATGGAACTCATTCACCACTTTGGGCGAATGGGTCCCACCTAAGGGGACTCATTCGCCCAAAATGGCAAATGAGTCCCACCTTAGCTTTTTGAGGTGGGTTTTCGGGATTTTGATGTTTTAAAAGGTTTTGTCAAGATTATCCTCAAAAATACACATAAATGAGGTTTGTGGATGTAAAATAGGGCCAATTAAAGCATAATATTTAGCCCAATTATTAATTACAAGCCTAGAAAAGTGTGAAAGTGTGTGACAACACTTTACAACACTTTAAAATAAGGCAAGATTGATACAAAAAAGAGGTTTTTTAGGTGTATTTCATTAACAAGACCTTATAAAGTGTGAAAGTGTGTTAGAACACTTTACAATACTTAAGCAAGGTACCATTGATGTTCATTTAGTTCACAAGGGCCCAGGACATAATGTGAATATGTTAGGCATATTACAACACTAAAGCAAGGCCAAGTTAAGGAGACCTTTTTCCGTCATTACATCTACTAAAGGCTACCTCTTATATAGATTAGATCACATGTTATAAATATCATAAAAAAAAATAATGAGTGGATACTTTTATTGCATTGGGTGATGTACAATGCAAATCCTAGCTTGTAATATATCAATTTCCTTTACTAGACATTCAAATTGTATGGTACAAAGTGTTCTAGTGTAGTATTAAGTTTTAACTTAGGTTAATTACTTGGGTGGTTTTTTCCTATATCGGGTAGTTTCTCACCCATTTGATTTTTCATGCCTTTAAAAAGGCCTGTACAATATGTAATTTAATATCTCAATTTATTCACTCATTGGTGAAATGGCGTGTTGCTTCTCTCATATTTGTGAAGGTTTTTATTGTAGATGGTGACCTTGGGCTTGGTGGTTTCCACCAACATGGTATCAGAGCTACCCATTCTTCCCTCCTTCCCTTGAGAGTTTTCATTAGAAGTTTTTTGAGATCTAAATTGATATTCAATTTTTTTTCCAAACCAATGTTGGAATATATTTAGAAGAATGTTCATCTTTGGCCCTTACAATTGTGGAGCCACGAGTTTCATTTGAGCAGTTGTGAAGTGAAGAGGATGTGAAACATTGCCACAGGCACAAATTTTGTGTACTAAGGCACGATTTGTCTCCTCCACAGGGAAAATAACTATTGGATGGTATCATTTTCTAGTGCAAGTTCACGTTTTTTTTTTTGCAACCTTTTAATCAATTTGTAGAGTGCATCCTTGCATTTAGTGGTGATATTAACTCTGTCCTGAATAAGGGATGATTACATCTATTTTGGGGCTTGATTTTGATCAGAGAGCCACACCATCATTCTAGCCATGCACATCCACTCCAGTCAGGCCATTTAATAGAATCCACCAGGGTTTGGACCTGAGACATCATATGAAGATGAGAATTAGGGGTTGCCTATGGATTTAATGAAGGGTTATAGAAACTGGGAAAGGAAGCGATAGTCATGCGATCCGTGTGTTGTAGAATGGAATGATTTTTCTATGATTGGGCCATGACTTTCCATGAGCAGATTTAGGGTTTCAAAGCTAGTGGAGGTAGGCCCATTTGGAAGTAAATTGTTGTAAACTTTAGTCTCACATTGGTGGTGCTATGTGTTTCTTGGCTATTGATATTGCCTATTCCATCACATATCAACCACGAGAAAGCCTCACATGATAGTGGACAATGTCTCTCTTGTGGTTTGTGCTTAGTAATTATGTGGATTCGTGTGCCTTGAAGATCATGACCTACTTGAATGGTACAATTTTTATACCAAATCATTTTTTTTAAAATCCTATAATTCTTTTTTGGAAGTTTTTATACTTGTGAAAGCACTATCCTTCAAAATTTTAAAGAATTATTAGTTATAATGGTTTCTTTGGAGAAAGGGAACTTTAGGCAATTGAGTGATTTTATTCTCACTCATCTTAGTGAGCATAATCTATTGCCATATTTGTATAATGAAGTTCCTATTCTAGGCACATGTTGTGGGTATATGATTTGGAAAGGATATAGGGCTAGTGTCTTTAGAGTTATTTTTGAGCATATAAATGATGATGACCTTTTGGATTCACTTGTTCATTTTGAGTGCCCTTATGCTCTTTGGACTTACATTTGAGAATCATATGGAGATCATGATACTCCGCCATCTCTCGATGATCCTCTTTCCAATACCAATGTTCCTCTCTATTCTTCAAAGAAAATAAACCATGCTTGTGATCCTTTGGAGGTTTTTGATGAGGTTGCAATTGCTTCAGAGGTTCTTGATTCTTTGTTAGAGATAGTTGACCCACCTTCATTAAGTACTTCCATCATTCCTGAGCAACAAGATTATCATTGTCTTCCTGATTGGGATTTGTATTTTTCAGAAATTGATTCATTGTTCATAGAATCTCACATTTCGGACTGAAGGATTAATTTTCCTATTTGATGATAGTTGTGGTACACAACTATTGTCACTCCATCTCTATCTTTGGAGAATGTTCAAAATCAATTTCTAGTGGTACCTTGTTTGTTGTCGTCTATTGTGATTGGGAATGTTCTTGATTGGTTTGTGGCATCATCTTCCAAGGTCTTGGCGACACATGAGCAAATTTTAGACATTATCATCCTACATTTGGATTTCATTTGCTAATTCCTATCTAGAATGGGAAGCATTCATGTATTTATACTTGGTTTTGTTTCTTCCAAAAGGGAGACAAGTTTTTTGTCGACATTGGATTATGTTTTGTCTTCAGGAACTTACCATTTTTGCATGCGATTATGTACATTGTGGGGGGGCTACATAGTCTCTCTCTTTCCCTCTTATGGGGGGCCATTGATTGTATATAGATGATGTATGTAGTCCTTAGGGGTGTAATTGTGTCCTCCATCCATACATCTTGTTTTTATTTTCTCTCTTTTAGAGAGGATTTTTCTCCCACAGGGTTTTTCTCCTTTTCTCTAGTTGTGAGAGATTTCTAAATTTTACATTGTAGTTGTGCATGGATACCTAAAATGGTTGTGTATTTGAGACCCATATTGCATCTTGATATTGCATAATAATTTCCCTAAGTTTTCACTTAAGGGGGGCATGTTAGTGTAGTATTAAGTTTTAACTTAGGTTAATTACTTGGGTGGTTTTTTCCCATATCGAGTAATTTCTTACCCATTTGATTTTCCATGCCTTTAACAAGGCATGTACAGTATGCAATTCAATATCTCAATCTTTTCATTCATTGGTGAAATAACATGTTGCTTCTCTCGTATTTGTGAAGGTTTTTATTGTAGGTGGTGATCGTGGGCTTAGTGATTTCCACCAACACAAAGAGGAATGGTAATAAAAATACTCTTTATTTAAGATATTTTATTTGTTATTTGTAATTCCAAATAGAAGACCAATGAAATAGAAACATCACCTAAGTCCACATAATTAAAATTGACATAGACTATCAAAATGGAGTATGCAAGAATTTGAATAAATTGACTACTAAAATATATTTCATTTTATTATATATCTTGAAAATACACTTAACATGATCAATTATATTGTTCCCTCTTTTAAATAATCTATAGCCCTATATAAAAAATAAAAAATTAAATTCAAGGAAGAAATAGGACATCCCTATATGATTATTTTAATAAAATAATATAGATATAGAATTTAATCCTACACTTGCTAATAAGTAGAAACTCTTCACACGAATCTATAAAATACTAAAATTTATAAGAATTTATTATCCTCTACCTTTCTTGGAATGTACATAAATTTATAACTTGATTTGTAAGATGAATTGGCTATATTGTTTCATATAAAGTATGATCTCATTTGGTACAAATCTCTTTATTTCACCAAAAGTGACTATTATTTTAAATCCTAATTAGAGGTTTTCATCAAATATAATTATTTGTGTGATGAAATTTATAAAAAAATATTCTTCTTAGTGGAAATATCTTATTCTTTTCCTACAATAGTTATTCTAAAATTTGTTAAAATATATTTGTTCCTATATTGACAAACATTGGCTATATGATAATATTTTATATTATTTTATTATTTTTTTAATTTCAAGAAAGGAAGGGCTACTACAAATTTTCTACTTGGAAATGGAGTAAAAGTAGGGTGAAACTTTATAGTCTACCTTTGCTATCAAATTCATTTCATGATGTGAAGAAATATTTAGTGACAATCCTCTCATAAATATATATTTTCTAACTTTTAATTTTTATGAAAAAGTGACATGAGTTCATAAAATAATATTTCTATATTGTGTACAACTTTAATATATATATAAAAGGGGTAAACACTTTTGACCAGAGCTATGAATTGTTAAGGTCATAAAAGGGTGACCTCATCCCAAATGTAAACACTCAACAATTACACCCTAATGGGGTTTGAACGAAGATGGCAAGAACACAACAACTTAACCATCACACCAAGCCATTGTTTGCAACTTTATAATATATTCAAGCTCATAATGTATATACATAATTTTTTAATGAATAATACATTATTTATTCCCTTATATGAATACTTTATATTTTCACCTGATTTCTTCCATAACTTTCATATCTAATATAATTAAGATGAAACTACATCCATTGATCTTTTGGTGATCCCACCTTCATTCCCATTTGAGATCATCTACCTTGCGATATGTGAAACCTACACCCCTACCCCTCATGAAGGCCCACATTCCCCACCGCCCCTGGGCTACAAAAAAATAATTCAATGTATTATCCTAGGCTAACTAAGGTTAATTCAAATTATTTCCACTCAAAATAATGAAATTTATGCCTATAAATCTATAAAAAGAGCCTTCCTACCCTCATTTAGACATCATACATTGTAGACATATACTATTATCACATATATGCACTTTGGAATTCTTCACCAAGTCTAAAGATTTGGATCATCGAAGTAATAGGGAATTTTATCAAGCTTGGATTCTATGCATGCACCAATTTGAAGCTATAGAGTAGCTTTTTGTGGGTATGTGCAGGATCATCATGGAAAAAATAGGCCCTTAAATGGTGAAAAATTCAAAAAAATTAGAGTTAGGAAACTTGACGTAAAAAATTGAATAAGTTATCTATATTATTTCAAAAATATATAAGAATAAAATCTGTAGAAAATTGAATGTAGTTTCTAAACTACTAGGTTTATTTAAAAAAAAAAATCTATTTTGTGAAAATTTGAAATAAGAAGTAAGTGTCTGTCTGACCACACTAACCATGATAAAATGATAATATTTTTTTGTAAGATTTTAGATATAAGTAGAGGACTCATGTTCAGATGTGATGCATATTTTTTTGTAATTTTTTTTCTTAGTAAATAATTAATTATGAATTTTTTATTACAAATTTTAAAAAATATAAAAACTCCTATGTTTAACCACCTTAACTTGGTCAAAACTTCATGAAATTCATTTTTTTTTCCAATCCTATAGTATGCAAAGTATAGAATGTGATGCATGTTTCAGATTCAAAAAATGTGATACTGTTTGAAAGCTATAGATGTTTATCAATCAGCCTATTAATCAGGACTTTAGTCGTAATTCAAATAGAAAATGAATAATAATTATTTATTAAATTCAAAATAAAGCATAATTTATATTGGTGGAAAGTTGATAATATCCTTTAAAAACCTTTTTCATTTCATCAATTTTGGGTTAAAAAAAAATTGTTAGCCACATACCCTACACATACCCATCATATCACCACTTTTTGGCCCATCATGATCCTACACATACCCTTGCGGTCTTATTTCTTCTTCTTTCCCTCTTTCCTTTTCATATAATCCGATTTCTCTTCCAATTGATTCTAATTTTTCTCATTTTTTTATTTGTCTTCCCACTTCATCCCTCTTTAGACCCATATTATCCTTGTTGAGAATTGTTTCCATCTTGTCTCCCAATTTTATTATTCGAGGAGCTATTTTTGTATACTAAAAAGTTTTTAATTTTACTTTATAATTACTTAAAAAAAAATTTTATTTTATTTAAGTCATTTATTATATTTTTATTTGAAAAAATATTTCTATTTATCTAAGTGTTATTTTATAATTTTAGTTTAAATTAAAATTATATGCAAATATATTGTTATTTTTATATACATAGTCACATTATGATGATCTTTACCTTATTACTGGTACTTACAAAATTATTATCCAAATGAGATATTAGATATAAGAATTTAAGCCAACAAAATCTAAATAAAAAAACTTCAACTTGGCAAGAAGAGTGATTTGAAATCCTAGGGCTTACAATGGAAGGGTCATGTTTAATTTTCGTTGTATGGTCTTTGCATGCTAGTGCATTTAAGGGAAGACTCTCCAAATTATTAATATAAAGTAATTTTTTGGGATTTGATCATATTTTTTTTGTAGTGGTTCAAAAAAATTCTTCTTTTTACTAGTTTTTAGTGGGTTTTGGGTTTGTGGGTCTACATATGGTACAATTTGGAGGGGGAACAAAGGGTACCTTTCATTTTTATTTTAAGGATGTTGTTTGAGTTAATGATAACATAAAATATAGTTATAAATATGATTTTAATTTCTTTTGAAAGATACACATGAAGCTAAATGTGATAACAATGTTGATAATCATCCTTGGTCCAATGGTTATTTGTAAGAGAGTGAGACTCATCTCATTATTGTTATTAATTTGAGGTTATATCTGATGATGTTATTTATTTATCATAGCATGATTTAATTTATAAATCTATGGGTTTAAAAACTATGTTTCCTTTTCTTGAGAATTGGGCACATCATATTGATAAATAAGGGGGGATATGGCCGTTATTTTAGCTATAAATAATTTCTTCATTGTGGTTTTTTTAGAATTTAGAATTATAATTTATCTTTCAACGAAGGGAATTAATTTCTTAATTAAATTGGATTATTCATTAAACCTTAACATGCGTTATTTGATCTGGTTGAAGATTTCCCATCTAAGAGTTTGGTTTGGGTTCATCTTCTTTTTCGTTTGATGAAATTCTAGAGACTTGTTATTTTCACTATATTCTAGCTATCCTTTGGAAAAATTTAGTTCCTTCTCATCACACATTGGAGAGAAAGGTATTTCTTATTCTTGTATCTATGTGGAGATTGATCTTAAAAATACTTTGCTTGATTCCATAGATATTAATTAGGAATTATGCACTAGATTCAATAATTATATTATGTGGCTCTTCCATTTAGATGTTATGTATGTCATGATTATGAGAATCTTTAGATAAATTCCCAAATAAAAAATTACATGTTATTCATCTTCCACCATAGTTATCTATAACTAAAACTAATACAAAAGGGAAAGCCCCAACACATGTAGAAGAGAATGACATAAATGGGTTTATTTTAGTGAAGTATTGTAACAAAGGAAGGAATGAGATGCATAAAAAAATATCAAAGGGTTATTCTAATAACATATTTAATATTTTAGAGACTTTTAAGGATCTTGATTCTACTTTGATCAAGAAGACTCTTTATAATTGGGATTTAGTACTCCCTAATTCTACCTTCCATCACCATCAAAAGCTCTTTTTTATTTATGAAGCATAAGTTGGGTAAGGGACTCCTCTTTCTCTAAAGTAGGTCAATGGATTAGGTGAAAGTCATAAATTTCATTTAAGTCATATAGTTCTAGTTTTGATGGTTGTTCCATTTGGAAATTCTTTCGATTGTGTGATGCTAGATGCTCTTCAAGATATTGGTACTAAGGATGGAACTAAGGATATTATTAAGAAGAAAATTCTTCCTTCATCGAGACTTCACCAAAAATATCTTAAAATAACTAGTATGGATAAAGTCTCCAAGTGGGGAGAAAAAGTGATAAAGATAAAGTGGAGATAAGATAAACACTAGATGAGTTTGTGGTTATTTGCTTGTTAGATTCTCACATTTTTACTTCTCAATAATGATAGTTTTATCATGAAATATAAAGGGTTTGGGTAGTGCACCTAATCAAAAGGTTTTTTGAGATATTATTAGGATTCATAAGCATGATATTATTTTCCTTCATGAAATTAATCTCTATGGAGGAAATGTTGAAGGCTTCTTCTATGCTCTAGAAAGGTAGTTAGTGTTAGTATATAGGAGTTAAGGGTTTTTTAGTAGGGTTAGATTTTCTAAGAGACTCTCATCTAATTACACCTAATTGGTTAGTTATTGAACATTCTATATATTTGGTGGCTAAATGAACTTCTCATGTTGATTGTAGCTAGAATGCTATAGATTGAGAGTCTTTGTCTTCCACTCAATCTTCACAACTTAATTAGGTCACACAGTTATTTAATTTGATTATTTTGATCCTTTTTATCACAAAAAATTTGTATTTTGTTTGTTTTATAAATTCCTTTACTTTTTAAAAGTGATGAGATTATAGCAAACCTCTTTAGAATTTTATCCTTTAAACTCTTATGACAATTTCTAAAAATCTTTCTATACTTTTTTCTGAATACTTAATTAATATAAACTATTTAACTTTTTTAAAAGTAAAAAATGAACTTAAAAAGTTGGAGGATGAGATTGAGGCTTACCTAAGTAACCAACCAAAATTGGCAACCTCTAAAACATATTTAAAAACACAAAAAAACCCATAGCGTAGGAAATCATGCTCATTTTAATCGGCCTCTCACTAGAAACGGTCATCTCATTGAAAAAAAAAAATGATTGACATTCTAGTTGAGGTAATGGCATCCAACCTATAGATATTATTCGCAAGATAGCAAGTGGTTTTTAGCTCACACCAATCATAGAGCATATGGAACAAAAATTTTGCACTCATGTTGACACAGATACCCCACAACCTTCTCAATCTACATATGGAAACAAGTGCAATGGAAAACAACCTCTTTTATGTTGACCAGTTTCCCAATAACAGATAAAGTCTATGCCATCCATACAAACCCTCCCCCAAATCTTATCTCTGTAACGTTGGGACAACCATAGTTTCACAGCTTTACTAATTCTTTCACGACCACGCAATGGAGCAATGCTTCTTTGTAAGTCCTTTTTCTTATATAGGCCCTAATTCTATCAAGGATTTAAACTCTGTATGAGCTCTGATGATGAGTATTTGGTAGTGTTTTTGATAAAGGGTAAAATGATTTTTACAGGGACCTGAAACCACCAGTTT
This sequence comes from Sequoia sempervirens, assembly GCA_007258455.2. Taxonomy (NCBI): domain Eukaryota; kingdom Viridiplantae; phylum Streptophyta; class Pinopsida; order Cupressales; family Cupressaceae; genus Sequoia; species Sequoia sempervirens. The sequence goes on from VDFB02206009.1 coordinate 41,338, forward strand.
ACATCAAAAGAGAAAGGACTAAAAAGTCCAATAGAAAAAATAGGTTGCACAAAAGAAAAAAACCAGAAAAAGCAGTAGCCACCCGCAAAAGACCAGGAGGGTCAAACAAAAAACTAGCTGAAAAGCCAACAAAAAGACCAGCCACAACTAACCCAGAGTCTTAAGAATAGACTCAGTTTCATACTCCAAGTTCTGCATTTCCTAAACACCCTTCTTGAAGGTTTGAATCATCTGCAGCGTAGGAGGAGTCTTCCTCTTCAAATTAGCCCTGATTCTCTTTGAAATACCAACCTCCTCATCCTGTTTTTTATCATTGACCTCTTCCAGATCAACCACCAAAGACCCCTGTTGAGCTTTGTCCAATTTTTTAGTCACGACATTGATCATGATTGCATTATGTCTTGCCATCCTATTATTCTGCTCGGCTATAATTTTAACAGTATTTTTCATTTTATCCAACTCAAATTCAACCCTTCTATCCATGCCCGCTTGATTCTGGGTTTCTTTACTGGCACCATGGTCTTTTCACTTTGCCTCTTTCTTGCCAAGCACCGTAACCTTGGCTCCCATTTCTTCCAGTTTACTTTGAAGGGCCCAATTTTTTATTTTTAGTCATTGATTTCATGAAAGAGCCATTTCAAAATTCTGAAATGATCAGCATCATTAATCCTGGCTAGACCCAAGATGTCCACAGTAGATTCCCTTTCTAGGTTGAAGCAAGTTTTAGCAAGGTCAGGGGTAATAGGGGAACCAATTCTGGCATCTCTATCCAATGACGGGGTAGCATATGATGAAGTATTGTTAGCACCAAAATCCTCAAAATTAGGGGAGTCTTCAGAGTATGGCATAAGGTTTTTACCCAGTAGATTCTTACCAACACTTCTGGTTTTAAGGGTAGGACTTCCCAGCTTAGGCGCATAGCAAGCTTTCACAGAATGGGGGTTTAGGCTTATCTTATCAATTTGGACAAAGGAAGGGCTAAGGACCATCCTAACCGGGCTCAAATTGGGAAAATTCCCTGAGCAACTGGGTTTAGTATCATCCTCCTCAGAATCAGGAGGGGCATCCAAATTAGCAGGGGCATGCATATTTTGGTAATGTTCCACAATTAACCTAATCAAACCAGTATGCAAAATAGGGTATCTTTTTGGGTTTTTCTTGTGATCATCCAGACTTTTTCTCAAAGAACAAAGAAGATAGTAAAGAATAGAAACCCTAACCTTGTAGCAGAAATGGTTGAGCAGAACAAAGTGATAGTCGTAGACCCTGGTGAAGTGACCATCCACAGTAATGTACTCCATGATAACACGAATAACTTTCCTCCATAGATTTTTTATGGTATTGACTTCGAAGTAGCTATTAGAAATTTTCACCAGTTTCATTATTTCCTTCTCTTTCTTTAGAAATCTGATGACAACTTCATCAAAGAAAACCTTGTCCCTAAAAAATTTATGTTCTTCAGTGGACATACCAGTCACTTCAGCAATAAGGTTTTCATCCAGCTCAACTTTCCTACCAAAAAGGGTAATTTCCCCATTATTCCAATTCTTCTCAAAATGCTTAGTAGCCTCCTAATTTGACCCATGGAGTTTTTCCAGAAAAGGGAGTAAACCCCCACTTTTTACTTTGTTCCACGCTTTAGAAATTCTAGTATGCATCTCAAAGCTATTCGGCTCAACTCTTTTCCTATCTCCACCCATTTTGACAAGCACAGTGGGGAAAACAACAACAAAATCTTTACTTGAAATGGTCCCACAAAATCTAAGAGCCCACAAAGCATGCCAGACAACCTTACAGATTAAGCAACTAAGCTCGGTCCCATACAATCTAATGATTGTGATGTAATTACCCTGTCCTATCATCATAAATGAGGTGACACACTTCTTGCCCATATGAAGCATCATAGTTCAATAAGGCTCAGACATTAACACTTAATTCACTAGTATTTAGCCAAGTGCACTATCCTTTGCTCCTAACCCCTTCATTCGTAAAAAAATCTACCACAACATTAGCTTCTCTATAGGTGTGTGAAATCTTTATATTATCGAATTTGGCTAAAGTCAAGATAGCATCATCAATCCATGACTTAATAGTCCACTAGGGGGGAGGCTACCTAAAAGACAATCAATAATATTTTTGGAATCCCCTTCAAGCCAAAGGTTTTTAAAATTTAGACTATGGGCCAAGTTTATAATATGAAAAGCTCCAGCAGCCTCAGCCAGGTGATTGGTTTGAGATCCAAGGGGAGTGGTAGTCGCACCTAGAAAGTTTCCAAAGGAATCCCTTATGTCTCCGCCACAACCTACCACCCCAGGATTACCTTTTGCTACACCATCGAAGTTGGCTTTGACCCATCCATTAGGTGGAAAAGACCAACAAACACCTTCTCTATTCTTCTTAACTTGTTTAGGGGCACAGGGCAAGTCAAGACTTATATTCCATTCCTTAGCAACCTTAAGATCATAGGAAGATTGAGCCACTTTCTTGGAGTTGCTTGCCTTCTGGGAAATAGCATTGACATTTTCTTTTAGAAATATGATTATTTTATCAAACACAATATCCACTAGAGCTTCTTTATCTCTGTAAATTTTGCTATTTCGTTCTTTCCAAAGACCCCAAGTAACATGAAGGAAAGAGAAATCCCACAAGTACCAAAGTACAGGATTGTGAGTTGGGGCTTTCCATTGAGAGAAGAAATCTTCAATAGACAAGGGAAAAACCCAAGATAGTTGCCAGTAACAGATAATTTTTTCCCAAATTGAGGTAGCAAAAGGATAGTGAAGAAACAGATGACACACTGACTCTACCTCCATCTTGCAAAGAAAACATCTATTAGGAATTTGAAAGCCACGCTTGTAGAGGTTATCAACCGTGAGCACCTCATTTTGGAGAAGGATCCAAAAAAAGATATTATTTTAGGGACCAGATGTTTGAACCAAGCCTTCGACCAGAAGGGGGGAGAACCCTGGAAAGAAGTAAGCTTGGAAAAAGTAGACGAAACAGAATAATTTCCCGAGGGTTCATCACTCCAAACAAGACGATCTTCCGTCTGATCAGGGTAGAGTCTAACAGCCAGCAAAGAAGACTGAATAGGAGCAAGAACCTGACTGATAAGGCACAAATCCACCCATTTTCCATCCACACGATAGTCTTTCACATATGAGCCAAAAAGAGCTTTGCAATTCTCAGCCCACCTACTAAAAGAATCAATTTTTATAAGGGGCTCATTAAATAGCCATTTATCATCCTAGAATCTTGTTTGGTTTCCACTTCTAACCTACCAACCCACTCCAGATTCAACAAATTTTCTTCCGTTAATCAAATTATTCTAGCAGGTTGAGCCTCTGGGAAGAAAATGGGATTCCTTCATAATTATAAGGGATCTATTACTCGCCAAATATTTTCTCGCTAGGATATCAGTCCATTCCCCTAAGGATGAAAATATTCTCCAAATTTGTTTAGCTAGAAGAATCTTATTAACCATTCTGATTTTTCTAAGACCTAAACCTCCGGCCTTTTTCGGTCTGCACACCAGATCCCATCCTATTAGAGGTAGTCTTTTTTTCTCTTCAACACCTGACCAAAGAAATCTCTTTTGAATCTTTTCAATAGCATCCACAAACTTAGCAGGGATTTTGAAGAGGCTCAGAGCATAAATCAAAAAATTTTGAAGAGTAGCTTTGAGGAGTTGAAGTTTACTCGCTTGGCTTAATAGAGCTCCTTTCCAGCCAGCAAGCTTCTTACTAAACCTCTCAACCAACGAAATCCAAAAGGATTTTGGGGGTTTAAGGCTTAAGGGTAAGCCAAGATAGGTGGCAGGCAAGGACTCCACCCTGCAACCAAGGATTCTAGCAATTTTATTCTATCTGTAAACAAGAGTGTTGAAGAAGAAAAGAGAGCTTTTTTGTTTATTAATCATTTGTCCTGACACCCTCCCATACTCATCCAGCAGAGATTTCAAAGTTTTTCCCTCTGAGATAGAAGATTTTCCCAAGAGCATGGTATCATCAAAAAATTGTTGATGAGAACAAATCAGATTGCTTGAGGATGGTTTGAGACCAAGAAGGGATCTATTATCGATCAACCTTTTCAAATTTCCTCCAAGTCTTTCAGCCATAATAGTAAATAAAATAGGAGAAATAGGATCTCCTTGTCTTAGACCTCTGGAACTTTGGAAGAAAGTCGTTGGAGATCCATTAACCATAACAGATATAGAAACAATAGACACAAGTTGTTCCACCATTTGAAGAACCCTGTTGCAAAACCCAAACACTTTTAAAATTTTAAACAAGAATTTCTAGTCAACTCTGTCATAGGCTTTTGAGATATCAAGCTTTAGCAGAAAGCCTTCAATCTTAGATTCAACCAAGGAATGGATATTCTCGTGCACTATGACAATAGAATCAAGGATCTGTCAACCAGGGACAAATCCATTCTATTGAGGTGAAATCAGAGTGGGCAAGAGAAATAAGAATCTAGAAGTCAAAACCTTCGAGATGATTTTATAGATCTAGTTGCAAAGGCTTATAGGTCTGAAAGCCTCAAAGTTCACCGCTCTAGGCTTCTTAGGGATTAGAACTAGAAAAGTAGCATTCAATTCTTTTAGGAGACTTGTGGATCCAAAAAATTCTTTAACATTCACCACTTCTTCTCCAACAATCTCCTAGAACCATTGGAAGAAAAACATAGGGAATCCATCAGGACCCGGAGCTTCACTCCCTTCAAAGGAAAAAATAGCCTTCTTAACTTCCTCATTGGTAGGAATAGCAGACAACGTAGAGTTATTTTCCTAATTGATCACATTAGGTATAGCCTTTATTAAATGATCCTGATCATTTTGGTTATTTTCATCATTCTCAAAAAGAAGATTTTTAAAGAATAAAACATGCTTTCTGATATACTCCTCCTCCTCATGGCTGGTACCATCCACTTCAATTTGAGAAATTCTATTGACCGGCCTGTGTTTTGAGGCCGACAAATGAAAGTAACTAGTATTTTTGTCACCTGCAGATAACCATAAAGCTCTAAATATTTGTCTCCAAAATTCCTCCTCTTTTCCAATGATATCATGCATCTTAATAAGGAGCTCATTCTCTTTTTCCTTGATATCATTCAAATATCCTTCCTTCTAGATTTTGTTTTGAATCTCCCCTAGCTCCATCTGAAGATCAGATTTAATCCTGAAAATGTTCCTAAAGGACTCTTTTTTCCATTTTTTTAGGTTGAATTTGACTTCCCTTAATTTTTTAGCCACTCTAAACATAGTTGTGCCAGAGATACTTATATTCCACCATTTCCCAATTTCTTCTTTAAAAGAATGATGAGAAAGCCACATTTTTTCAACTCTGAAAGGGATATTTTTCTTTTTCTTTAAAGGCTCCGCAACAAAACTAATAAGGAAGTGGTCAGAACCAATCCTAGTGAGGGCTTTAAGAGAGAAATAATAGTTAAAGAACCAATGATTAGCTATTAAATATCTATCTAATCTAACCTAGATAAGATCCATACCCTTTATGCAATTCGACTAGGTATAAGAAGCTCCATGCAAATCCAAATCAATTAGCGCCTAGTTGTTGATGAAGCTTTGAAGATCCTCTTTAATCTTCGGATTGATCTGGGAACCTCCAAATTTTTCTTCATTCAGTAAGGGAGTATTAAAATCTCCCATGACAACCCAAGACTCTCTATCAAAAATCCTCCTAAAGGTGGCCAGCTCCATCCAGAAGGATTTTTTGAGACCTTTTCCATTGGGGGCATAGATATTTGATTGGATCTAGCTAAAACTATCCCTAATATGGGTGAATCTAGTAGCAATATGGTTCGTACCTTCCAAAATTGGATCCCCTTTGATTATATGACTATTCCAGAAGGTAACAATACCTCCTGAAGCACCATTTGTGTATTACAATGCTGAAATAGTTTCATCTTTTCCACTTTTTCCTTTGACATTTTAGTTTCCTAAATAAGGAGAATATCAGGCTTGTGATCTCTAACAAAATTGCGTAGAACATCCTGCTTGTGGGGATTATTAAGTCCCTTGATATTCCAAGACATGATCTTCATGAGTTACCAGGGGAGTTGAGGCACTCTAGGATGGTTTTTTGAAAACCATCTACAATATCCTAAAAACTATTATGCTCTCTTGTCCATTTAGTAGTCTTTTTCCCTCGAGAGTTCTTTATTGCTCCATAATCAACCTTTTCTTTAGATCTAGTTGAAATGCCACTAGGAGTCTTCCATTGTTTTTTTTCTTATTTTCTTAGATAAAACCTCTTCTTTTTCAATCTCTTCTTGACTATCTGTCTCTTTACTTGACTCCCATTCCTTATCAGGAAGGAGTCTTTTCTCCCAGGGTAATGTCTCCATGATGCCATTTAGATGAAAGGTTGAATAGTTGCTAGAAAGTTTAGAAGAATGGTCCTGATTATCGAAGGAGTCCTTAACAAGTTCCAAGGAATTAGGATCTGTAAAGTGAACTACACTCGAATGAATAAAAAATTCAGAGTAAGGGAGAATAAGAGGGATGTTCAGCTCCAAGGACAACCCCTGGATAGGAATATTCTCTAAGCTAGGGTTCCCATCTATTTTCTCAACTGGGCTTAGCTCTTGGGACAAGGGGCTAACTTCTTGACTCTGATTTTCTTCACCCACCATCTGATCTGCACTAGCTTATTTTTCCTTAGTTGTTAAGGTATTCTCAAAATCCTTACTTTGGAGTTCCTGTGGAACCTCACCATTATTTCCCATGATATCACCAACAACCTTATTTGAAGTGCTTTTTACATTAGAATCTTTATTCTCAAGGCTTTCACCTTCTGATTTCTTTCACCATACCAATTTCAAAGAGCCAGCTGGCTTCTCTTTCTCTTTGGTGGCATTTAATGGACATTTCTTAGCCCAATGCCCAGATTTTCTACATTTGAAACAAGCAAAAGGGATAGTTTCAAACTCTATGTCCTATGACCAGGATCCTAGATTCGACTGAATCTCGATTGATGAAGGAAGGTCAGTATTCTGAGAGACCCCTACTCATATTCTTGCATATACCAACCTCTTTGTAGTAGTTGTCATAGAATCAATAGAAAGGAGTTCTCTAAAGGAGCTCACAATACCATAAAAGACATCCTCGTTCTAATATTCCAGGGGAAGGCCCGAGAGTCTGACGCATATTGGGACATTCTCAAAAATAGAGTTTGAGAGGTGCAAATTAGAAGACTGTTTCTTTAGAGCTAGGGAAGATTTTCCTATAACCCATGGATCACCACTTCTAATAGCCAAGATATCCTCTTTGCAAGTGAACTCAAATGCGAAAAATCCCTTTGGGAGAGCCACTACTGAAACTTTTCCATTAGTTCTCCATTATTTTTTACAAACTCCCTGACCACTTCAATGTTGGGTCTAGGGCCCATGAATTTCCCCACCAGGGTTCTTTCCATTAAAGCAATATTATGATCAATTACCAGATCTAACACAAAAATTGCAAACTTACCTTCATCAGGGTTAGAGATATTTTGCACTAGCGGGAAAGAAGACTTTCCATTTGGTTTTACCTCAAACAGAGAGGTCCAGGGTTTGCGATTGCCTCCAATGTCACCAGTGGTCCCCACCACACCTTTGGATTTTTCATTTTTTTGACTGGCTAGGGAGCCCATTGGATTAGCCACTGGAATATGCTTTCCTCCTGGATCCACCAAGAATTTGTTTCTGGAATCCACATCATCTGGATCAGCGTCTCCTTACTTCTTACTCGATCCCAGTGCCTATTCCACCTGTGATTTCTTAGATCCTGCCCCGCCTCCATTTCCAATGCTTGATTTTCCAACGATAGTGTTATGATCAAGGGACTAGAATATTTAGAATATATAAATGTTTGTGAAATTAAAGTTATTAAATTTTCACATTTTATGATAAATCCCAATCCTTACATGACATCCATGGTGGAAGACGTGTTAACCATGGTTATGACAAGCTTGTCATCCACCATGTTATTGCGAATGCAGGAGAAGAGAACAGATGAAGTAGATATTTTCTACAAGGTATTGCTTCCCATAAATCCAAAGGTATTCTTTATCAAATTCATGCATTTGTTTCAATTGTCTATTTAAGATTATTAAGGCTATGATGGATTTGATGGAAATAACAATTGCAAACAAAAACACAATAGTACTATTTCACACAATAAAACTTTGTTACTTTCTCATTCATGTAAATGTGTATTTGTACAAGTTTATATAAAACTGAATTGAAACTACTTCCATCTAATCGAACAATTGTTTGTTAATAGAAAACTTATTTCTAACCATGTTTATTATTCTACATACTCTCTAATAATAAACATTGGACAAAAAAATGGTCATTATTCTATATTTTCTCCCCCATAATGAACATTTTGATTTGAAGAATAAAAACTCCAAAGATGTGCTACAACACTTTAGCCATCTCAAATCATCAATGTATTCACTTTGCAATCTCACTCTAAAATCTCAATCTTGGGACCTATCACACAATCCAACCATAACCCTGTGTACCATAGAAAAAAGGTAACTTGCTTGATTTGGGATTAACTCATGATAAATTGGACTTCACGAGGCCTTGATTTGGTGTTGTGAGGTGTTTTTCACATCCACACTAAGTCTTGGACCCTTTCAAATGCATTAAACGATGTCTTGTAAAGGTGTTGTAAAGTGTTGTAAAATACTTTCACGCTTTTCTAGACTTAATGAACCCATCTTCCCTTAATTCAAAATTATAAAATGTGTTTAATAACATTATCACATAAGATGAAACTGTTTCAGTATTGTAGTATACATGGCAATAACTCAAATGGTGCTTCAGGAGGTATTGCTACTTTCTGGAATAGTCACATAATCAAAGGGGATCCGATTATGGAAGGTACGAACCATATTGCTACTAGATTCACCTATATTAGGGATAATTTCAGCTGGATTCAATCAAATATCTATGCTCCCAATTGAAAAGGTATCAGAAAATATTTTTGGTTGGAGCTGGCTGCCTTTCGAAGGATTTTTAATAGCGAGCCTTGGGTAGTCATGGGAGACTTTAATACTCCCTTACTAAATGAAGAAAAAATTGGAGGATCCCAAATCAATGCGAAAAGTAAGGAGGATCTTCAAAACTTTATCAACAATCAGGCATTGATTGATCTAGATTTGCAGGGCGCTTCCTATACCTGGTCGAATCGCAGAAAGGGTATGGATCTAATCCAGGTTAGATTAGATAGAACTTTAATATCTGACCAATGGTTCTTAAACTATTATTGTTCTCTTATAGCCCTTTCTAGGATTGGATCTGACCATTTCCCCATAAGTTTTGTTGCGGATCCTTTAAAGATAAAGAAAAATATCCCCTTCAAAGTTGAAAAAATGTGGCTTTCCCATCCTCTTTTTAAAGAGGAAATTAGGAAATGGTGGAATATTAATATATCTGGTACAACTATGTTTAGAGTGGCTAAAAAATTAAGGGAAGTTAAATTCAATTTTTAAAAATGGAAAAAAAGAGTCCTTTGGGAACATTTTTAGGATAAAATCTGATCTTCAGATGGAGTTGGGGGAGATCCAATGTAAAATTTAGAAGGAAGGATATTTGAATGATATTAAGGAAAAAGAGAATGAGCTCCTTATTAAGATGCATGGCATCATTGCAAAAGAAGAGGAGTTCTAGAGACAAGGATCTAGAGATTTATGGTTATCTGCAGGTAACAAAAATACTAGGTACTTTCACTTGTCGGCCTCAAAACATAGGGCGGTTAATAGAATCTCTCATATTGAAGTTGATGGTAATAGGTATGAGGAGGAGGAGGATATCAGAAGGCAAGCTATTATCTTCTTCAAAATATTCGTTCTGAGAATGAGGAAAATAACCAAAATGATCAAGATCATTTGATAGAAGCTATACCTAATGTGATCAATCAAAATGATAACTCTATGTTGATTGCTTTCCCTCTAGTGAGGAAGTTAGGAAGGTTGTGTTTTCCTTTGAAGGGAGTAAAGCTCTAGGTCCCGATGGGTTCCCTATGTTCTTCTTTCAATGGTTTTGGGAGATTGTTGGAGAGGATGTGGTGAATGCTATAAAAAAAAATTTTGGATCCAGAAGTCTCCTAAAAGAGTTGAATGCAAATTTTTTGGTTCTTATCCCTAAGAAGCGTAGAGTGGTGGACTTTGATTCTTTCAAACCCATCAGCCTTTGTAACTCTATCTATAAAATCATCTCGAAGGTTTTGACTTACAGACTTTTAATTCTTTTGCCAACTTTGATTTCACCTCAATAGAATGGATTTGTCCCTGGCAGACAGATCCTTGATTCAATTGTCATAGTGCATGAGAATATCCATTCCCTAGTTGAATCAAAGACTAAAGGTTTCCTTTTAAAACTTGATATTTCAAAAGCTTATGATAGAGTTGACTGGAAATTCTTGTTTAAAATTTTAAAAGCGTTTGGGTTCTACAATAGGGTTCTTCAATTGGTGGAGTAGCTTGTGTCTATTGCTTCTATATATGTTATGGTTAATGGATCTCCCTCGATTTTTTTCCAAAGCTCCAAAGGTCTAAGACAAGGAGATCCTATCTCTCCTATTTTATTTACTATTATGGCTGAAAGTATTGGAAGAAATTTGAAAAGGCTGATAGATCAAAGATCCCTTGTTGGTCTTAAACCGTCCACTAGCAATTTGATTTGTTCTCATCAATAGTTTGTCGATGATACCATACTCTTGGGAAAATCTACTGTTTCAGAGGGAAATACTTTGAAAACTCTACTAGATGCATATGGGAGGGCATTTGGCTAGTTGATTAATAAACAGAAAAGCTCTCGCTTCTTCTTTAATACTCCTGATCATAGACAAAATAAAATTGCCAGAATCCTAGGTTGTAGGGTGGAGTCTTTACCTACCACCTATCTAGGTTTACCTTTAAGCCTTAAACCCCTAGATTCCTTTTGGATTTCAATGGTTGAGAGGTTTAGTAAGAAGCTTGCTAGATGGAAAGGAGCTTTGCTAAGTCAAGCGGGTAAATTATAGCTCCTCAAAGCTACTCTTTAGAATCTACTAATTTATGCTTTAACCCTCTTTAAAATCCCTGCCAAGTTTGCAGATGCCATTGAAAAGATTCAAAAAATATTTCTTTGGTCGGGTGTTGAAGAAAAAAAAAGGTTGCCTTTAATAGGGTGGGATCTGGTGTGTAGACCTAAAAAGGCTGGTGGTTTAGGTCTTAGAAAAATCAGAATGGTTAACAAGATACTTCTTGCTAAACAAATTTGGAGGCTATTTTCGTTCTCAGGGGAATGGACTGATATCTTGAAAAGAAAATATTTGGAGAATAACAAATCTCTTATAATAATGATGGACTCCCATCTTCTACCTAGAGGCTCAACCTGCTAGAATACCCTGATTACTGGAAGAAAAGTTGTTGAAATAGGAGTGGGTTGGCAAGTCAGAAGTGGAAATCAAACAAGATTCTGGGAGGATAGATGGTTGTTTAATGAGCCCCTTATCAAAATTGAACCTTTTAGTGGGTGGGATGAGATTTGCAAAGCTCTATTTGGTTTGTATGTTAAAGATTATTGGATGAATGTAAAATTGGTGGATCTGTGTCTTGTTAGTCAGTCTCTTGCTCCTATTCACTCATCCTTGTTGGCTGTCAGACTTTGCCATGATGAGACAAAAAATCATCTTGTTTGGTTTGATGAACCCTTGGGCAATTATTTTATTTCATTGGATTTTTCCAAGTTGTCTTCTGTCTAGGTTCCTCCTCCCTTTTGGTCGAAGGCTTGGTTCAAACACCTGGTTCCTAAAGTCAACATCTTCTTCTAGATCCTACTTCAAAACAAAGTGCTCACGGTTGATAATCTTTGCAAGCGTGGCTTTCAAATACCCAATAGATGTTATCTTTGCAAGATGGAAGTAGAGTTAGTTTGTCATTGTTTCTTCATTGTCCTTTTGCTGCCTCGATTTAGGAAAAATTCCTCTGTTATTGGAAATTATCATGGGTGTTCCCCTTGTCAATTGAAGACTTCTTCATACAATGGGAAGCCCCTACTCATAATTTTGCACTTTAGAAACTGTGGGATTTTTCCTTCCCTCATGTTGCTTGGGGTCTATGGAAAGAATGAAACAATAGAATTTATAGAGATAAAGAATCTTCGGTGGCCATTGTGTTTGATAAAATAATCAAATTAATGAAAGAAAATTTCAATGCTATCCCCTGGAAGGTTTGTAACACTAAGAAAGTGGCCTGTTCTTCCTATGATCTTACGATTGCTAAGGAATGGAATATTAGTTTTGATATTTCCTGTGCCCCTAAACATGCTAAGAAGGATAGGGAGGGTGTCTGCTGGACTTTTTCACCTAACGGTTGGATCAAAGTCAACTTTGATGGGGCGGCTAAAGGTAATCCTAGGGCGGCGGGATGCGGCAGAGTTATAAGGGATTCTTTTGGCAATTTTCTTAGTGCGATTGCCACACCCCTTGGTTCTCAAACCAATCACCTAGCTGAGGCTTCTAGAGCTTTTCATGTTATAAATTTGGCTCATAGTCTAAATTTTAAAATCTTTTGGCTTGAATGGGACTCTAAAAATATTATTGAATGTCTTTTAGGTAGGTCCCTCCCCTCGTGGACCATAAAGTCTTGGATTGATGATGTTATTTCGACCTTAGCTAATTTTGATAATATAAAGGTTTCCCATGCCTATAGAGAAGCCAATGTTGTGGTAGAATTTTTTGTGAATGAAGGGGTTAAATGAAAAGGACAGTGCACTTTGCTGAACATTAGTGATTTAGGTGCTAATGTCTAAGCCTTATTGAACTATGATGTGTCACATGGGAAAGATGTGTGTCATCTCATTAATGATGATAGAACGGGGTAAGTACATCACTATCATTAGATTGCATGGGGCCAAGCTAATTAGCTTATCCTGTAAGCTTGCTCGACATGCTTTGTGGACTCACAGGTTTGGCGGGACCATTTTGAGTCAAGATTTCATCTTTGTCTGCATTGTTGTGCTTGCAAAAATGGGAGGAGATAGAAAAAGAGTTGAGCCAGACAGCTTTGAGATGCACACAAGAAACACTAAAGCGTGGAACAAAGTTAAAAGTGGGGGTTTACTCCCTTTTCTGGAAAAACTCCATGGGTCTAATCAGGAAGCTACAGAGCATTTTGAGAAGAATTGGGACAATGGGGAAATAACCCTTTTTGGTAGGAAAGTTAACCTTGATGAAAATCTCATAGCTAAAGTGATTGGTATGTCCACTAAAGGACATACTTTTTTTTGGGACATGATTTTCTTTGATGAAGTGGTGGTTAGATTTCCGAAGAAAGACAAGGAAAAATTGAAACTGGTGAAAGTTTCTAATAGTTACTTTGAGGCAGACACCATTAAAGCTCTCTAGAGAAGAGTTCTTCGCATCATCATGGACTATATCACCCTGGATGGTCATTTCACTAGGGTCTACGGCTATCATTTTTCCTTGCTCAACCATTTTCGCTATAAGGTCAGGGTTTCTCTTCTATACTATCTTCTTTGTTCCTTAAGGAAGAGTCTGGAAGACCATAAGAAAAACCCAAAAATATATCCTATATTACATACTGGTTTGATTAGGTTAATTTTTGAACATTTTCAAAATATGTCGGTCCCTACTAAATTGGATGCCTCTCTGGGATCCGAGGAGGATGATACCGAACCTAGCTGTTCGGGGAATATGCCCAATTTGAGTCTGGTGAGGATGGTCTTGAGTCCACCCTCTATCCAGACTGGCAAGAAAACTCAAATCCATAATCCCCAGTCTGTTAAAGTCTTCCCTACTTCTAAGCCTAGAAGTTCTACTCCTAAAACCAAAGGTGTTGGAAAGAATCTACCTATCAAAAACCTTGTTTCGTATTCTGAAGATTCTCTTGATTTTGAGGATTCTAGCGCTAACAATAATTCATCTTCTGTTGTCCCATCGATGGACAGAGATGTTAGAATTGGATCCCTTGGAGCCTTTGACCTTGCTAAAAGTTGCTTCAATCATGATAGGGAACCCTCTGCTGATTTTCTGGGCATAGCTAGGAATAATGTTGTGGACCATTTCAGAATTTCGAAATGGGTCTTTCATGAAATTAATGAATTGAAAATAAAAAATTGGGCCCTCCAGAGTAAATTGGAAGAAATGAGAGCTAAGGTTTCTGCATTATGCAAGAAGGATGTAGAGCGTAAAGATTACATTGCTAGTAAAGAGATCTAGGACAATGTGAGTAAGGACAAAATGATTGAAATAGATTTGGAAAAACTGAAAAATACTATGAAGATAATTGTTGAACAGAATAGTAGGATGGCAAGACATAATGCCATCATTATCAACGCTATGACTAAAAAATTGGATAAAGCTCAACAAGGGTCCTTGGTTGTTGATTTGGAAGAGGCGAAAGATAAAAACCAGGAAGAGGACATTGGGATTTCAAAGAGAACCAGGGCTAATCTGGAAAAGAAGGCACCCCCACGCCGCACATGATTAAAACTTTCGAGAAGGGTGTTCAGGATATGCAGGACCTGGAGGTAGAGACTGAGTCTGTTCTGAAGACTCTAGGTTAGTTTTTGTTGGCTTTTTGGCTTGCGTTTCGACTGGTTTTTTGATTGACCTTCCTGGCCTTTTTTGGCTGGTTGCTGCTTTATCTTGTTTTTTCCTTTATTGCAGCCTATTTATTTCACTAGACTTATTTGTCCTTCTCTTTCTTTTGTTGTAAACTTGGTGGTTTCAAGTCTCTGTAAAACCCATTTTTTCCTTTATGAAAAACATTATCACATCAATCTAGAAGGTAGCTTGTAAAATAAACTTAATGATAATCTAGTGTTGTAATGTGTCTTGCACATTCACATTGGATATTATGTCTTTCTAGGCTATGTGAACCTCATTTTAGTGTTGTAAAGTGTATTTAATCACACTTTCACATTGAATTCTATGTCCCAAGCCCTAATTGACCTTCACATCATCATTAATAGGCCCCTATTACCCCATATTGTGCATCCCGAGGCATAAATTGATCAATAATCGATAAAGTCATCATATAAACCTTATTTCCAAGTACTTCCTGACATTCTAGCTATCAAATGGGCCCCACTGGGACTAATTCACCACCTATGGTGAATAAGTCCCTGCCAAGTGGGATTGATTCACCCAAGGTGACAAATGAGTCCCATTTGAACCAATTTTGACCTTTGAGCGGGAAAAATTGAAATTTAAGTTTATTATTTTTACATGTCGGTCTTGAGGATCTAATTAACGGGAAAATTAGGATAATTTCCTATAAAATCAAGTCTCTAAACCCTAAATCACAACCATTCTTCATTATTCATATATCATTCTTCCATCTCAAGCCAAGCAAGTTAGGGTTTCATCATTTGAAGTCATTAAGATAGCAATTTTTAGACATTTAAGGACAGATTCTTCATGTTCTGTTGTAGATATTTAAGATCAATCATCATGGTTAGGTAATAACTCCATTATTGCTTGCTTCATTAAATTCTTTCTCCATTTTGGTTTAATTACCTCAAAGGGGTTTGACCAAGGCAAACCCCCATG
This sequence comes from Sequoia sempervirens, assembly GCA_007258455.2. Classification (NCBI taxonomy): domain Eukaryota; kingdom Viridiplantae; phylum Streptophyta; class Pinopsida; order Cupressales; family Cupressaceae; genus Sequoia; species Sequoia sempervirens. The sequence continues at coordinate 56,909 of VDFB02206009.1, forward strand.
CCCTAACATCCAACATTTCTCTTTCTCTTCTTGTGTGTTTTACAGATTTAGACATCTTGGAGGCTTAGAAATCATTCAAGATTGCATTGAAAAGTTGTTTAATTCTTCTCTTCATTGTGTAGGGAAAAATATCCATCAAAAGTCGCTTTTAGACCTAAAAATAAGAGTTTTAGAAGCGGACCCCTGCAAAAAGTCAAAATGCAAAAATAGAGCTCCTGTTTCCTCTTTTGGATCTTTATAAATTCAAAAGATGACTCATTTTCCATCAATGGTAAATGAGTCCCATTTCCAGGCCTAAACATGGTTTTCTATATTTATGGATACCCTTTTGTTTGAAATGGGTTCTAGGTCAGTTTCACAGAACTAGGACTCATTCGCCATTTCGCCCAGAATGGTGAATGAGTCCTAGTAGGCTAAATTTCTAGCATCAGCAACATTTTAAATGTCATTTCCATCCTCTTTCAATATCTTAGGTGCACACTTTCAGTTTCATCCATTTTTGTTTCAATTTTGCATTCATTTCTAGGTGTTTTTGCATTACATAATGTGTTTTCAAACAACATGCATTTCAATAGTTTTCACTTAAAAATCAATCCATTTTTTCAATTAGGTGCATTTAGATCATTTTGTTTAGTCATAATTTAATCATACATACACTAGTTTGAGTGAACCACCTAGATTTTGTGGTGCGGGATCTATCTCTTTTCATTAGGTGAAAGACCCCAATTGAGCAAAAGAGACATAGCATCCCTCACTATAAAATCTATGGTTCACCCTGCAACTTTCCTGATGTCTTACAAGAAAACATCTGTCACTCTTCTCAAACTTCCAAACCTTGCTTGATTACTCTCATCTTTGACAAATAACTATTGATGTATGTACAACCTTTTCAACATACCTGTAGTATTTTTCCAACCTGATTCAATACTCCATCTACAATTCATCTGTATGCATCTATCATATATTCATTTTTTTTCTCCCTATGCCAATGCAATTTTTGAGAATGATTTGTTAAATGATAAATAAAGGATGTATATTCCAACATCTATCCATACTCTACTCTAATACCAAATGATGACAATAATAATTACAAACAAAACACTATAATATTTCACACAATAAAACTTTGTTGCTTTTGCATTCATGTAAATGTGTATATGTACATGTTTATATAAAGCTGAATTGAATAACGAATCCCATCTAATCGAACAACTGCATGTTAACAAAAAATTGATTTCTAACCATGTTTATTATCCTATAGGATAAACAAAAAAAGGGCAGAGCTCCAGTGCTGCTATAGATGATTGATTACGTGGCTCATCTGAAGCAATGAGTTGAGCAACTGGAGAGACACAATGGATAACTAGAAGAGTTACTCCATGAAAAATCACATCATAATTAAGATAATACCCCCCCCCCCACCCATATTGTATGTGACCATGCCTAGATTTTTCTCATTCTCAACATAATTGAGACAAATGGTTTTTTACTTATGTACCATAGAAAAAAGTATACCTTTCTTGATTTGAGAATAATTGATGATAAATTGGACTTAATGACACCTTGATTTAGCATTTTGAGGTGTTTTACACATTAGGTCTTGGACCCTTGCAAATTGAATAAAATACATTTATCAATGTCTTGTAAAGGCGTTGTAAAGTGTTGTAAAAGACTTTCACACCTCTCTAGACTTTATGAACCCATTTTACCTTAATTGAACATTATAAATTGTATTTAATTGCATTCTCACATCAATCTAGAAGGCTTGTAAATTAAACTTAATGATAATCTAGTGTTGTAATGTGTCTTACACATTCACATTGGATATTGTGCATTTCTAGGCTGTATAGACCTTATTTTAATGATGTAAAGTGTATTTAATCACACTTTCACATTGAAATTTCTGTCCTTAAGCCCTAATTACCCTTTACATCATCATTGATAGGCTCCTATTGCCCCATATTTTGCATCCTAAGGCTTGATTTGATCAAATAACCTACAAAGTCACCATATAAATCTGATTTCCTCATTCTCCAACAACCCACCTAGAAAATGGGCCCCTATGGGACTAATTCGCCATCTATGGTGAATTAGTTCTTGCCAGGTGGGACTAATTTGCCCAAGGTGGAGAATCAGTCCCATTTGGGTCATTTTTGAGTTTTAAGCGGGAAATTTTGGAATTTAAGTTTATTATTCTTTCATGTCGGCCTCAGGGATCCAATTAATGGGAAAATAAGGTGAATTACCTATAAGTACAAGTCTCTAAACCCTAAATCATAACCATTCTTCATTATTCATCCATCATTCTTCTATCTCAAGTCACCAAGATAGCATTTTTCAGACATGTTCAAGGGCAGATTCTTCATATTGTTGCAGCAATCCAAGATCAATCATCATGGCAAGGTATTGATCCCTTCATTTCATGTTCATTCTTTATATTATTTCTTCATTTGGTTTAATTACCTAAAAGGGGTTTGACCAAGGCAAACCCCCATACCCTAACATCCAACATTTGTCCTTCTCTTCTTGTTAATTTGTTTGCATATTTAGGCATCTTCAGGGCTTAGAAATCATTTAATATTGTATTGAAAAGTTGTTGAAGACATGTCCTTGTTGACCAAGTCAAAATATCCATTAAAAGTCACTTGCAGTGCCAAAAATTAGACTTTCAGAAGCAGACAATTGTCAAGAACCGAAGTACAGATTGAGGGCTCATGTTTCCTCTTTTGAATCTTCAAAAATTCAAAAGTAGACTCATTCACCATTAGTGGCGAATGAGTCCCATTTCCTGGCCTAAAAAAGTGTTTTTTGCAGTTTTGGATACCCATTTGTCTAAAATGGGTTTCGGGACAGTTTCTTAGAACTAGGACTAATTCGCCCAAAATGGCAAATGAGTCCCTGTAGGCCAAATTTTCAGCATCAACAGCATTTCAGAAGTCATTTCCAGTCTCCAACAAGATCTCAGGTGCACACATTCATTTTCAACAATTTTTGTTATAATTTTCCTTCATTTCTAGGTATTTTTGCATATCATAATGTGGTTTCAAAAAACTTGTGTTTCAATAGTTTGGCATTAGTAATCAATCCATTTTATCAAGTTTGTTGCATTTAGATCATTCAATTTAGGAATATTTTCATTATACATGCATTAGTTTGAGTGAACCACCTAGATTTTGTGTGGGGTCTATCTCTCTCCTTTAGGTGAAAAACCATTTTTGAGCAAGAGAGTTATAACATCCTACACCCAAAAATCTATCGTTCATTTTGGTGAACCCAACTTCAGAATAATTTTATTTTTTGATTTGGAGTCCATCATAGATCTATCTTGCATTGACCTTGCATTAGGGTTTGCATGGATTAATTTGCATGCTAGGTGTCAAATTTTGCAGTCATGAAAAGTGCATTTAGGTTGCATTTTTGGCATCTAAAATCATTAAAATTTTCTAAAATTTTGCATTTTCATCTTAGTTCTGCATCTTACAGCCCAGCAAACATCAAAATCCATCAAAAATATTTGAAAATTTTGAAAAAAAATCCTCATTGGGACTCATTCACCACCTTGGGCGAATCAGTCCCTTTTCACCCCTAAAACTACCTTTTACAGAGCTGGAAACCCTGTTTTTAAGCTTTTGTTTGATTTCAGTAACTATCTGTATCAATTAGTTGAGTTTCTATAGCATGCATTTCATTACATCTAGCTTAAATTAGCTCATTTTATGCATGACTTAATTTTACATTTGCATTGTTACATTGTTGCATAGCATAATCTGTCAATTGTCATCCTTACAATCTAAAAAATTACATTCCTCTTTTGCATGTTTTCTTTAGCATAGTACATTTCAAGTTTGTAGAATAATCATTACATCATGTTTTCATTACAAAATTCTATAGTTATCATCTTTCATGTTCTATTTGTAGATCTTATTGCATGTTGTAAGAGATTTTTGTTAGGTGCATATGAATATGAGGTCCTTTCCCATCTCTTTTTGTTCGTCATAGGTCCCTCTCCTAGCTTACCTTCTATGGATGAGGTTAAATTCTAGTGAAAGAAACCTTGTATAATCATAAAAATCACATTTTTTCTTCTCCTATTATCTCTCACACTTGTGAAGAAGATATTATAGTGCTAGAAGAACCAATTGATGAGAGTTTTGATAATCTGAATTGTTTCTCTCCTCTTACCTCTCCTATTTGACAAAACATTACTAAAGAAGAGGACATCACAATAAGTAATCATGAAAATCAAACAACACAACAAGAATATGAGATCATAGAAACATTTCTAGACATTACCTTGCCTAGTCTCCATAACCATGATAAAAAAACTTGTTCTTCTCCTAATATCCCTCCTCAATGCAAAGAGGATAGGTTGGTGTTAGAAGATATACCTATTAAATGCCATGAGAATATTATCCCTCCCTTCTAGAATGTTCCTATCCTATAGGAAGATCTATTTGGAAAAAATGAAAACCATAGCGGTCCTTCTCTTGATGCCTCCCCTATTTGTGATGATGCCACTTTACAAATTCCAAGCTCTCCTTCTAGGGTAACACATATGGAACAAGAAAATGAAACCTTTGAAACAACTAACAATCAAATAGAGTCTTCTTCTAATCTAGCCACTCTCAATAATCAAACAAATTCAACCTTTCATAACTCCCTTACTCGTGATGAAGTCTTTTTAGACAAACCAACTCTAGAATGTCACGAACATGTGGTTTGTGGTTCTCCTAAAAACTCTCCTTCTAGGGAGGATATCATGATACAAGACAAGGATAACATTGACAATAATAATATTATGCCCTTACATGACAATGAAAATCCCATGTTAGACTCTCATTCACCAAGGGATGTTAATATTATTCAACCTAAACTCATCCTTTACCCCCCTTCACACAAACAAGAAACTCAAAACCAACCTGAACTCATCCTTTACCCACCGTCACATAAACCTCTGCCTCCACCTAGACCTAAGTTTACTCTTTACCCAACTCATAATAATGTGTCGCAGTAACCAAGTCATAATATTGTTGCTCATACATATAACACTAGAAATAATCTGCAACCACAACAACCCACCCTAACATTCTTACCTTTTCCAAATCCTATGTTTCCTAGAGATCCTCGATTAAATTTGTACATTAAGGAGTACAATCTTGTTGAACAACTAAAGAATACTCCTGCTAAGATATCCTTAAGGGATCTTATTCAAGCATCCCCTCACTATCACAACATGATCCAAGCATCCTTGCAACAAGTTATTGTCCCTTCTAATGTGCAACCAACTGACATAGCAACCATCATCCAAGGAATAAATGTTGACATTGTTTTCCACCAAAGTGAACTCCCCCCTTTGGAAGTGAAAAAACAAAATGAAGCTTTCATGATCATTGATCAATACAATCAGATAGGGATAAAGCAAACCCTTGTTGACAATGGCTCAGCCCTTAATGTGTGTAGCGTAAACCTCTTGGATAGGCTTCATGTGGATCACTCAAAAATTCAACCTGATTCTTTATCTTTTAAGGGCTTTGAAAATGTAGAAAAGACACCGCTTGGTGTGATCACTTTACGTATTATAGTTGGAGAAGTCACATTGAACACACCGATCCAGGTTATGCCTCATGATATTTCATATAACCTTCTTCTAGGCAAGCCATGGATTCATGCAATGAATGGTGTGTGTTCCACTCTTCATCAAAAAATGAAATACATCTACAACAACAAAGTGTGCACACTTGACACTGATCATGAGCCTTATAGTGTCTTGCAACTTGAGAAAAACAAAGAGAACCCTTTGAACACATTAACACCAACCACACAAGTGGAACTCGCACAACAAAAAGACAAACAACAACATATTGAACAAGTTACCAAGCTATTAGAAGATGATTGGGGTTCCTTGGATTTTGAACATGAATTCATGGGAAAATACAAAATCATCAACAAAGATTCAAATAAAGGAAAAGAAACAAAAATAATGTCAACACAAAATTTGGATGACCTTTTGAAAGAATCTACCTCAACCACTTTAGCCAACAAAGAAAATTACACAAAAAACCTTGATGAACTTAATCATGAACAAACACTCGATCCAAAAGCAATGAAAAAGCTTTATGGATGCAATTAAGAGCTTATGATACAACTTGGATATAGTGGGAAAGGATGTGGTGCTAACGAACAAGGTATCTGCAACCCTATCGATCCTATCACACAACAAACAACTCATGGTCTTGGTTATTGTCCTTTGATAGAAATAACCAAGCCTTCACTCCACATCAATAATATCACAAAAAAATCCTCTAAACCAACTTTAACTGTAAAGCATCCTAAACTAATCGACACTAGTCTAGTCTTCATAATTCTCCTTTGCAAATAATCAAACAAACAACTAAACCTTCACTTAATGTCAATGTCATCTCACAAAACATTAATGATTTGAATTTGTTAGATTTTACACCTCCTATAATGGAGAGAAAAAACTCTCTCAATCTAAAGAGTCTTGCATAGATATGACTAAGAAAGGGGTATCTTTGTCACAAACTATAGGACCACCTTCTACCATAGATCAAGAAGGTATCTTGTCGAGACTTCTCCAAGATCACTTGATCACCATTCCCCCTAGAACTCATAATAAATTCTATTACAAGACTTCATTCTGCACCTATGATAGAGTTCACGGTCATTCCACTAATGAATGTAAGGATTTGAGTCATAAAATCCAACATCTTAAGGATTTAAATGGTACTCTCCCTTATGTGGGGGCACCTAATTACTCTAATTGATACTGATTTTTCACTCTAGCATGCATTTCATTAATCACTTCAGCTCACCTTTGTCCTGCACTAAGTGGGGGCAAGGGATTTAGTAGCCTTGTCCTTGTATGTCACTTGTTGTTTCTTCTTTTGGCTAGCCATTAATCTTTCATGACCATATAAGAGCATGCTTGGAATGTGGACGACATGCCTTTAGATGGCTCGCATGTGACATACTCCCTTTTTCATGACGTAGCTTATCAGAAACATATGACTTGGCATAGGGCTTTCTGCATAAGCTCTCATGTTCTCCTTCTGCTTTAAAGCAATTTCTCATAGTATTGGTGTTCGCAACTGCTTTAAAGTGGGGGAATACATCACCACTCACATTTCATTATGTGATTCATTTCTTCTTGCAATGTGTCCTCTTCTTGGTGGTGTGATTAGGCTTGATTCTTTCCAATAGTGTGATACTTCTTTTGACACATCCTCTCTTGGAAAAATTAAGCATTATTTTCCTTAAGATGAGACCTTGCACGAATTAAGCAAAATCCCTTTGAACAGTTCTTGCAGTATTTTGCATTAACAATGTCTATGAGTGTCAAGCATACGAAGTTTTGCTTACCTCATAGAGCTCGAAAATAATTTTTCACTGTGGTACCTTATTAAAGTTATCAGGAGGTATAAATTTAATATGGTTTAGCGGGAAACCCATTCCAAGGCACAAATTTCCCCATAGCCACCTTGTGGATTTCTCACCCTACGGATAACCAGAAGTTATGTGGCCCTAGAGTGAGTATACTTGGGCCTTCTCACCCAACATATAGCCAAGAGTTTGGTTGCCCCAGAGTGTATACATTTTTGGAAAAACAACCTAGATCTAATCCAAAATGTGTTGGACAAACGTTCTAAGCTTGATCCACCCCATTTTTCATTTCTCTTCCTTTTAGTTCTTGCCATTGCATAATCATGTATCTTGTTTTTGTTGCAAATCATTCACCCTTGTGCGTGTCCTTTTGCGCTTATGTGGGTTTGACTTAGGATCTTGGATCTTGGGGGCTTGACTGGTTCCTTCATCTTTGTTATCCTAGACCATCCACATTGGTATGATTGGACCCCACTTGAATGTCTACTTTAGTGCGAGTTTGAAGCAATTTCATCCTCTCACTAAAGTGGGGGCCAAATGTATTGTTCAAAAAAGTATTTCTTGCTTGATTTGGGAATAATTGATGATAAATTGGACTTAATGACGCCTTGATTTAGTGTTGTGAGGTGTTTTTCACATCCACCTTAGGTCTTGGACCCTTGCAAATTGAATAAAATACATTTATCAATGTCTTGTAAAGGTGTTGTAAAGTGTTGTAAAAGACTTTAACACCTCTCTAGACTTGATGAACCCATTTTCCCTTAATTCAACATTATAAAATGTATTTAGTTTCATTCTCACATCAATCTAGAAGGCTTGTAAATTAAACTTAATGATAATCTAGTGTTGCAATGTGTCTTACACATTCACATTAGATATTGTGCCTTTCTAGGCTATATGGACTTTATTTTAATGATGTAAATTATATTTAATCACACTTTCACATTAAAATTTGTGTCCTTAAGCCCTAATTACCCTTTACATCATCATTAATGGGCCCCTATTGCCCCATATTGTGCATCATGGGGCTTGATTTGATTAGATAACCAACAAAGTCACCATATAAACCTGATTTCCTCATTCTCCAACAACCCGGCTGGAAAATGGGCCCCTCTGGGACTAATTCTCCATCTGTGGCAAATGAGTCCCTCCCAGGTGGGACTAATTCACCCAAGGTGGAAAATCAGTCCCATTTGGGTCTTTTTTGAGTTTTAAGCGAGAAATTATGAAATTTAAGTTTATTATTCTTTCATGTCAACCTCAGGGATCCAATTAATGGGAATATAAGGTGATTTTCCTATAAATACAAGTCTCTAAACCCTAAATCATAACCATTCTTCATTATTCATCCATCATTCTTCTATCTCAAGTCAAGCAAGTTAGGGTTTTATCATCTCAAGTCACCAAGATAGCATTTTTCAGACATTCAAGGGAAAATTATTCATATTGTTGTAGTAATCCAAGATCAATCATCATGGAAAGGTATTAATCCCTTCATTTCATGTTCATTCTTCATAATTATTTCTTCATTTGGTTTAATTACCTAAAAGGGGTTTGACCAAGGAAAACCCCCATACCCTAACATCCAACATTTCTCCTTCTCTTCTTGTGTGTTTGCAAATTTAGGCATCTTGGGGGATTATAAATCATTAAATATTGTATTGAAAAGTTGTTGAAGACATATCCTTGTTGAACAAGTCAAAATATCCATTAAAAGTCACCTATAGTGCTAGAAATTAGACTTTCAAAAACAGACAACTGTCAAGAACCAAAGTACAGATCAAGGACTCCTTTTTCCTCTTTTGAATCTTTAGAAATTCAAAATTGGACTCATTCACCATTAGTGGTGAATGAGTCTCATTTCCTAGCCTAAAAAGTGTTGTTTGCAGTTTTTAATACCCATTTGTATGAAACGTGTTTCAAGACATTTTCTCAGTACTAGGACTAATTTGCCCAGAATGGTGAATGAGTCCCTATAGGCCAAATTTTCAGCATCAGTAGCATTTTAGAAGTCATTTCCAGTCTCCAACAAGAACTTGGGTGCACACATTCAATTTCACCATTTTTTGTTACAATTTGACTTCATTTCTAGGTGTTTTTGCATATCACAATGTGTTTTCAAAAAACTTGTGTTTCAATAGTTTTGCATTAGTAATCAATCCATTTTATCAAGTTTGTTGCATTTATACCGTTGCATTTAGGCATATTTTCATTATAATTGCACTAGTTTGAGTGAACCACCTAGATTTTTTGTGAGGTCTATCTCTCTCCTTTAGGTGAAAAACCCTAATTGAGCAAGAGAGTTATAGCATCCTACACCCAAAAATCTATGACTCAACTTAGAACCTTAGTAATTATATATGTATAATGTAATGTAGATGAATATTTATCTCATCATAGAAACATATAGAATTGCAATTGAAACATCTTAATGTTGTTGTTGTATTAGATAGTATGTGTGTGGCTTCAGAACAACTCAAACCTGTAAGTGATTATAAATATTATATCTATTTATAAAAGATAATTCTTTCTAGATATTGAAGTGTGATTTGAAACATTGGTTAGATCATTCTATCTAATTCATGAAGTGTGATTTGAAACGTGGTCTAGATCATTCTATCTAAATCATGAAGTGTATTTTGAAATGTGAAGTAGATCATTCTATCTAAATCATGGAGTATTTTT
>VDFB02206010.1:0-10878 GCA_007258455.2 Sequoia sempervirens
CTAACAACAAATGACCAACCCAGTTTACCTGGAACCTCTGAGTAAAATACCTGCTCACATTGGCTTAGAAGAACATAGGGCTCATTTCCAGCTCGCTCGATCAGCCTTGTATTAACCATGGTAAATCCATTATCATGTTCAATAATAGTTCTCTCAGGATCATTTTCATTCAATTGTAGCCTATACCATAGGACGACGAACAAAATTAATCTGAAGGACTTAAAATCACACTCAAGTATATCATCCAAAATCCCATAGTATCAATTTTCTGAGACTTCTGGATGTATGTCGCTTCTAGATGAAACATTAGTCACCTAAAAGACTACAGTTATACTGGAGAATCACAAGTTTTCTTCATGTCATCCAACATTTTGATTCAAAATTTACAACCATTGCACCACATAGCCTTGTGGTGTTTCTACAATATGTCAAACATGTAAAAATTGTGCAATGTTGTTAATTGATAAACATATTTATTCTTGGCCAAATGTATGCGAAAACAATCTCAACATATATATACATCAATATGCCCAAAATAATTAAATAATATGGGTGATTAATATGTATTTATGTCGTGCACCGTTTATCTGCTTAAAACCATATGTTAAATCAATTTCCCTTTGTTATGTAACATTGGAATCTCCATTGCGATGAGCTTCTTTAACCAATGAAGCCACGCAGCTTCATGTTAATCGCTGACCCGATTTGTTGATATAAGTTCAATCCATACTGTCATCCAATCAAGATTGTTTGCGATGTATAAATGTAGTGCATCCCACTCTTGACCAACTGTATCAAACAAATTTAAAATTCACAAGCGATGTATAATTAGTTAAATATCATAGTATACGACCTTAATTTATAATTGATGTATATTGAAGATTAAAAATTAAATAAGTACAATATACATAAAAACCATATGTAAAATGTATTCCAATTAATCTCCATGACCATCTTATAATTACCTCTCACTTTCCTCGATCTACCTTTCCCCATCAGGTACTCCCCTTCGAATTTGTTAATGGAGTTGGGATCCCAAATGCGATCTACATGGATCTTTGTTGCAAACTTAGGAAGATATTCACTAATGTACACCATGGTCTGGTATACCATATATCCCTCCACCATAGAACCCTCGGGATGTGCTCTTTGTCTAACCAAAGCCTTCAAAAATTTCAAGTGCCTCTCAACCATCCACATTGACCTTGTGTGTACAGGTCCACACAATTCAATCTCCTCAACTTGGTGTATGAGGTAGTGTTCTTGTGCATTGAAAAATGTTGAAGGTAGACACTTTTGCATTTCACACATTAGATGAGGAATTTTTCTCTTCCAATAATTTATATCTTCTTTATGGATTTCTTTAGATGATAGCCATTTACAAGTGATTCAAGGCACAAATATATTAACGATATTTAACAAAAATATACAATATATTACATAACAAGTAAAACAAATGGAAATTATAAGATGTATACAGCGAATTGAACAAATCTTGCTGCTTACCTCATGTATTTTTCAAGATCATATATAACTTGTTTGACATTGTTGTCAAAGTTAATGAAAGAGATAGAAGTGAGGCAAATCTTTGCAACAATTATAAAATGATCTTTCATTATTTTTCCAAAAGTAGTAAACACAATACACTAAAAAGTACATGCATTATACAAGTGTATATAATATACCAAAATAATTACCTTAATGAAGGTAATATGTCAATCATGCATTTTCATCCACGACCCATTCCACTTACCTTTCTTTGTTATTATATTGTTTATGTTAATAGCAAATCTTGTGGGAAATCAAATTTTTCGTATGACTTCTTTTATAGCATTGTTTTGCTGCTCCGTTAAGAACCAAGGAAGGGAACTTATATTAATTTGGTCTCCATCGCTATTTAATTGAATGACATTTTTCATTGCATGATTGGCTTCCTAAATGTCAGTACAAATTTTAACAATTTTTTTTTGTCATGCCTTCCATCCAATATTTTTCATAACGTTTTTGTTATATTCTTTCTGATATGCATTGTATCAAACAAATGCACAATTTGTAGCTGCTCATAGTAGGGCAACCTACTAAATTGTCTGGAATAACTTTTCAGTTCATGTGGAAGCTGGCCATTAATGCCTTGACGACCTTCATGAAGCATATAAGTTAAACAAATTAACAACAATCATTGTCAATTACAACATGCGTAAACACAACACAATATAAAAATATAAATTCAAAACATATCATAAATGATAGATAAACAATTTGATCCGATGCATAACCTTGACGATTAATTCTATTATATTCCAACTTCCATAGGTGAGGTGACATTCTTCGTAGTTTTGATGTAGTCTCCTCTTTCCCATTGAAAAGATTTTTTTCAGTAGTTTGATACTTATGATTTCTATGGAGGAAGTGCCTATACTCATCAAACACCTGCTTTCCTAAACTTTGGACCATAAATTGGACATGCAAATTTTCTCTTTGTTTGAAGACCTGCAAGATGATATATAATTGGATTAAATATGTCAATTTTTTTAATTATATATAGTGAATAGATTATTTTAAAAACATGGATGATATCTACTTCATCAAATTAAATATTTTTAAAGTGCAGTCGAACGCTATAACATACCACAAAAATGTGTTAGCCCTGGGGCATCATGAATTGTCCATAGAAGCATTGCATGGAATTGAAATTTTCTTTGTCCTATTGGTCTGGAGACGTCATACATAGTGACACCATTCCATAACTTTAGTAACTCGTCGATAAAAGGCTCGACATATACATTCATATCTTTAACTTGGTACTTACCAAGTTGAATGAACATAAACATTACATAATTATTATAACCATTTTACTGCAATATATATAAATTAATGTACATGACTATTGAATGAAAAAAATATAAGTCATTATGCAACAAATAAGACAAATAAAATGCTACTACATTAAAGAAAATTGATGTAAACAAATACCTAGAACAATCATTGACAACATTATGTGCTCCATCTTTATTGATATCCATGGAGGAATGTTATTATTGATAACAAAAACAGGCCACACTGAGTAAATAGATCTCAGCTCTCTAAATTGATTGACACCGTCCACTCCCAATGAAAGTCTGAGATTACGAGGTTCTTCTTTAAAGTGTGGCCATTTTTCCTCCATGTCCCTAAATGCAGAACCATTCGTAGGCATTCAAAGAATGTCATCTCCACTTCTATTCATCTACACTTCTATTTTGTGCATGGTAATCCATAAATTGCGCTAAGCTTTCACACCTAAATAATCGTTGCATATGTGGAATAATGGGAATATAACAAAGAACCTTGCAAGATACCTTTTTTGTTAGTTGATCTGTTCGATATCTACTAATATGACATTCTGGGCATTCTGCTAAAAATTCTTGTTGTTTATAATATATAATATGATTATTGGGATATGCATCTATTGCTTGATACTTCATTCTAATATCTTTCATAATGGCACATAAATCTCGGTATGAGCAAGGTAAAATATTTGATGGTGGTAACAAAAAATCACCAATCAATCTACAACAAAACATAATTTGTTTATATAAAGAATATTAATGGTACATATTTCATCCTTTATTTACTAGTGATGAACTAACAACAATTAAAATAGATGAAAAAAGATGGCATATATGACATACCTTAACATCCATGAGATTGCTATGTTTGATAAACCATTCATAACTTTCAAGTTCAACAACAACAATACAACAGAGAGAAGAGTTGTTTCGGAGCCTTCATAAAGGAGCTCGTATGCCTTCTCAAGTACAGGTAAATCATGAACATCATCAAAGTCATCTTGATCATCATGATCAGCTCTACCACTAAATGTGTCATAGATTAATGTATTCGTACCATCATCTTCAACTGTGTTTTCTGGCGCATGATCATCTTCTTCCATAGGATCATTAACTTCATCTTCAATATTCACAGCTCCATGTTCGTCCACTTGCAAAACCACATTCTTCAGGCCGTGATAATCCATATCATCTACCCTAGGGCGCCCTACCTTTATAATAATAATTGACACAAATAAACCATGATCATGATCAAGTGATTATATATATAATGTTAAAACGATATAAATATTTACAAATTCAATCAATATAAACACATATAATGAACAACTTACCAATGGACGATAATCATGCTCCCCTTCAACGTGACCATGTTGCCTACAATGTTTCTCAGCTGTTGTGATTAAAAGGCATCTCGTCTTTAAGCCCTTGCAATTATTGCAAGGAAAATAGCATTTCCCATCACCCTTTATTTTCAATCTAGCCCACAATCCATCAAGTGTCTCTTCATTTTGTTCTAGACTAATATTATCTGATATGATTTTTCTTTACCAAGTTTGACTATTTGGATCTTAAAAAAATATCAAACTCACACTCCAATAATTTTTATTCATAGACAGGTAACATAATCTAATAATTCTGATATTTTACACCAAAAAAATTTGGCATGCAACCACCCCTGCAAAAGAGAAGATAGTCTGAAATTAATGACCCCAAAAAACACTTTACAATGCTAATTCCAAAACTAATTAAATTCTAATTTTACTATGATTTCCAACCGTTAAGACTCCTAAAATCATAATATTGAACTTCATCCTGGGCTTCCACAACAATGAGTGCTTGAGGCTAGTAAAGAACAGAGTGACCCATTCCTAAGAACAACAAAATTCCAGGAATCATCATTGCTAATGTCAATACAGATTTATCCTTTTAGTTAAAGATGTAAAGTGTCACTTCTTATGACGAGCTTATCCTTAGGGCCCTCAACATTGAGAGAGCCCTAATAAAAAACAATAGAAGCATTGGTAAGAGCATGATTAAGGTACAAACCCTAGGCCTCTGTAGAAACATAAACAATAACTATAGCGGATCAGTGAGGTTGCAATACCAGAAAGATTGAAACATTGTAGGTAATAACAAAATCTTGCAATCTAAAGATTGTAGCCAATAACAAGCACACTATGTAGCTTAGTGATATTTGTAAATGCAATCTATGGTAAGAATAATGACAGTCACTTGAGATGTGACAGTCAAAAAGAGGTTGAGCAGTGACAAGATAATAAAGCCCAAACCTTGCATAGTAAAGTGAAGATTTTTAGCAATTGAGTTTCCTTACCTTACTGACCTTAATGGTTTTCAAATGCTTTTGGTACTGTTAGACAAGGAAAATGCAATTAGGGAATGACTATCCAAATGAAGTAACAGTGGTAATCTTAGGTTCAATGTTTCTTCTTAGCCATTAATGTATAATGGAGGTAGTGGATTGCATGTTTGAGCAGTGTTTTGAGACTCATCAAAGATGGGAGAATAGTGAATAATACCTTGTGGACTATGAAGTAGTGTCGATAAGGTTGAAGGATCTTAAGAACTACAATACCATGAAACAATGAGTCCCCTGTAGTAAGTAGGAAGTCTATAGGGCATAGTTTGATTTTATAGAAGGATGCTCATGAAAGGAATCTTCAAGTGATAGTGAGTGAGCTGTTTGAGATTGCAGCTGAGGGTGCAATACCCAGTCTTAAAGGAAGTTAGCAAAGCAGTAAATGTGCAAGAAAATCGAATCGTACACAACAAACAATTCACAATGTTATCTTCCATAATGCCTTGAGTTTGAAGACAAAAATCTCATTGTATCTTCATAATGAAAGTGGTGACCTTAATGGTCAATCACTGGCAACCATGATTTTAAAACATGCTATTGTGCTTATGGAGACAACATTTTAAGCAAGGCAGTGAGTGGTGGTTTGGAACAATGGCAGGTATGAAGGACTTGCTTTATATGCATACTATGCAGTCTAGCTTAAGACAACGTTCTTAGAAGAGATTGAAGGTGGATTATGGAACTCAAGAGTTACCATGAAAAGGATTAAAGCAAAGACTGAGATCTATTTAAAAGCCACGGTCATGAAGATATTAAAGATGTCACATGCAAAAACCTAGTAGCTGGAGTAATGAATACAGTGCCAAAGAGGATAGTGTGTTGGGGCAGATTTGTTGGGGCAGATTTGGGAGATCTCCACATTATCTAATTAGAGGGAAATACATCATTTATTTATTTTTTTAATTAAAAGAAATCATTCTAAACCCTATATAGGATACATTGATACTTCAAAATTCTCTGAAGGAATTTGAGATTATGCAAATATATGTCAAGTAACATTCATAAGGTTTAGAAAATCTTGATCACTCTCTAGAATAGCTCATTAAACATGGGTTGTGCTTGAATGCACTACATAATTGATATAACACAACCAATCTGCATATCAACCAGAGTTATAGGCTCTTTATTGCAGCAAGAGGTAATCACTCTTCGATCATGCTATAATTACATCCTAACCTGTTGAACTTGAGACAACCTGAATGCACCCAATGATGATTGACACCTACATTATACAACCTGAATTAACTACATTATATGAGTGTCTCCATTTCTATCACAACACAGCCACATTAAACTTGGGTCACACATGAATGCATCATGTATTTGTTATAGCACAACTATGCCACATGACCAATAGAGTTATGGATCACATAATTATAGTCACAAGAATTTTTTCCTTGGTTGTGATCTTATGGTGATTCCACACAACAAAATCTGGACATGAAATTCTCAAAACCCTTAACCTCTAAAAATGAAATCTGATGAGATGTTGCTTTAAAATATGATTTTCACACCTGGAACTACCCTCAACCTGGCGATATCTTCTTGAATTTTTTATAATTTTTTCCAAGAAAATCGTCCTTAGTTCTCCACAAACTGTCTCAAGTAGAGCAAAACATTGTCTCAATTAATCAGGCGCGAACTCACTTTTCTTTATGTCGGCCACAATTTGATTTTTTTTCTATTTTTCATGTTTGTCAAAAATTCATCGAAAATGATAGCCGAAATTTCGACGAACCCTAGGTTCATCGAAATTTTGACAAACGTAGGGGATAAACTTTTAAAAAGTTGAAAATTACACATCAAATTTTACATATTTCGCCGAACAATTTCATCGGATTTTGCAGTCAAATGAGTTAGTGTGTGTGTTTCTGATGTGTTGATGATTTATGTTTTCATGGTTAATAATCATATCAAAGAATAAGGTTAATAAGTTGAATAAATTTTGAATTTCTGTGACAACTGATTCACCCCCCCTCTCAGTTGTCTTCCCTTATATTGCCAACAATTGGTATTAGAGCAGGTTCCTTGGAAGAAGTTTAACAACTTAAGGTGATACAAGATGGAAACTTACAAGAAGGATAGTTTAAGATTTGATGGACCAAATTATTCTTTGTGGAAGACTCGAATGGAGTGCCATCTAAGATGTATTGGTGAACCGTACTAGAGCATTACAAGTAATATGTATATTATTCCATAGAATGGTCCTACTACTTCTATTGAGATCAGAGATGCTGAATATAATATCCAGGCTAAGGAAGCTTTGCTGAGTGCTTTGACTAATTCTAAGATGACAAATGGTATGGATCTGAAAACTTCTTATGAGATTTGGAAAAATTTGGAAACCTTGTATGAAGGTGATGCTAATGTGAAGATTGCTAAGTTGCAGAGTTTGAAATGGAAATATGAAAGGTTGAGAATGGGTGACGATGAGAACATTAATACTTTCATGAAAAGAGTGAATGAACTTATGTATGGTATTAGATGTGTTGGTGGAAAGATAGATGATTATGAGATTTTTGCTAAAGTGCTTAGATCCCTGCTTGATTCTTACAAAGTCAAAGCTAGTGCTATTGAAGAGCTCTGAACTGTAACAAACATAACCAGAGATACATTGGTTGGTATGCTAACTGATTTTGAGTTGAGCGAATTTCGTGATACCCTTCCTAAGGTTGAATTTGAATTTAAGGCTACTACTTCTGGAAGAGATAGATAGAGATATGATTTGGGTGAGAGTTCATCTAGAAAGACATTCAAGTATGAGGATGAAATCAAACAAATTGAAGAAGAAGAAAGAGAGCTAGAAGAGTTGGAAGCACTTATTGTCAAAAGAGTACCGAGAGGAAAAGGTAAGTATGAAGGAAAATTACCTCTTAAATGCTTTTCTTGCAATAAGACAGGTCATTTTGCATCAAGTTGTTTAGAAAGAGCTGCTAAACCAAGATATAACAAGCCTAGATTTCAGAAGAAGTGTTACTATGTTATTGATGAAGGCATGACAAATGATGAATCTGATAAAGGAAATAGAAGTGATGATGAATGGGTATTTATTGCTATCAAGGAAAATAATCCTGTATCTACTGAATCTGCTGGTTGTACAAATGTGGAGAAAGCCCTGGTTGCTCGAGCTGAAGAAAAAGATGAATGGGTAATTGACAATGGATGTTCACATCATATGAGGGAGGCAAGTAAGTTTGTAAGCTTGGAAAAGTATGATGGTGGTGTTACGAGATTTGGTGATAACCTGGCCGGTGTGATCAGTGAACAACAAACAGTGTTGTGGTGGTGGTGGTCAGTTCAGATGATTTATTAAATTGCATCAGGTACAAAAACAAAAGGTAATATCTTTCACTTAAGTGTTTATAGTAAAAGTTGTTTGATTGCTCAAGTTGATGAAATTTGGTTATGGCATAGGAGGTTGTCTCATGTTAACTTTGATAATATTGTCAAGATAAGTTCCACTAAGGCTGTGAGAGATCTACCTAAGTTGGTGAAACCTACCAATACAATATGCAAGGAATGTCAATTGGGAAAGCAAACTAGGATTTCATTTTGTACTAAAAAGCATTTTTCAAATGAATTGTTAGAGCTTGTGCATACTGATCTGTGTGGTCCCTCTAAGGTCAGAAGGTTACAAGGTTATAGGTGTTTCATGTTACTCATTGATGATTATTCTAGAATGGTATGGGTTACTTTCTTAAGGGAGAAATCTAAAGCACTGGAAAAGTTCAAGATCTTTAAAGCTATGGTTGAGATAGAGACAGGTTTGAAGATTAAATGTTTGAGATTAGATAGAGGTGGTGAATTCATTTCCAGTGAATTTAATATTTTTTGTGAAGAACGTGGAATAAAGAGACAATTATTTGCCCTGCGGACCCCTCAACAAAATGGAGTTGTGGAAAGGAAGAAAAAAACAATTGAAGATGTTGCTAGAACTATGATGCTGGAAGGAAATGTTCCTCATATCTATTGGAGAGAAGCCTTGAGTACTACTATGTACACACTCAAAAAGGTACAAATCAAAGGTGATACTAGTAAGACCCCTTCTGAGCTATGGATTGGTCAAAAGCCTACTGTTAAATGCTTCAAGATATTTGGAAGCAGATGTTATATTAAGAGAGATGAAGACATAGGAAAGTTTGATGCTAGGAGTGATGAAGGTATCTTTCTATGTTATACTACTAAAAGTAAGGCCTACCAGTGTTACAATAAAATATTGAAGAAAATGGTTGAAAGTGAAAATGTTAAGGTTGATGAAGACTTTGGTACACTATCCAGAACCTATGGATATGACTCTAATGATTAGGATGATAGTACAAACAAAGGAAAGCAAGTTCAGACTACAAATCAAGTGCAAATCAATCTGCTAAATCAAGAAAATGAAGAAGGAGAAACTAGTGAAAGAGAAAAAGAAAGATCAAAAGAGCCTGAAGTTGAAGAAAATCCTAAGACTCTAAGGTATGTAAGATTGAATCATTCAGAATATCAGATTATAGGTGATAAGAACAAAGGTGTCCAGACTAGGAGAAAGATTGCATAAGAGTATTGCTTGATTTCAAAGACTGAGCCTACTTGTGTGAATGAAGCATGTAAAGATGAGCATTGGATTGAAGCAATGAAAGGAGAGTTAAAACAGATTGAAAAGAATGATACATGGATTCTTGTTCCTAGACCTAAGGATAAGAATGACATTGGAACCAAATGGGTCCTTAGAAACGAACTGAATGAGCAAGGTGAAGTGGTTAGAAACAAAGCAAGACTGGTATGTAAAGGATATTCATAAATGGAAGGAATTTATTTTGAAGAGATCTTTGCCTCTGTTACTAGAATTGAAGTTGTAAGATTATTTCTTGCCTATGTTGCTCACAAGAACTACAAAGTTTATCAGATGGATGTAAAATTAGCTTTTCTAAATCGTGAATTGGAAGAAGAAGTGTATGTTGAGCAACCTGATGGATTCCAATTGACTGATAAAGAAGATATGGTGTGTCGGTTGAAGAAATAATTATATGGACTCAAGTAAGCCCCTAGAGCATGGTATGCAAGATTGGAGAAGTATTTTTTGAAGCTTGGATTTAACAAAGGTACTTCTGATAGTAATTTGTATTTCAAGAATGATGATAGAGATTTGATTGTTGAAGTCTTTGTTGATGATATTATTTTTGGAGGAGATGATGCTTTGTGCATGAAGTTTGCTAATGAGATGCAGAATGAATTTGAGATGTCTATGATTGGTGAGATGAAATTATTTTTGGGATTGCAAATTACTCAGTTAGATAAAGGGAATTTTATATCTTAGTCCAAGTATGTGAAGGAATTGTTGAAGAAGTTCAATACGGAAGATTCAAAGCCATTTGGTACACCCATGGTGACCGGATGCAAGTTGACAACAAAAGATGATTCTCCGAAAGAAAATAAGACAAGATATAGATCAATGATTGGTGGATTGTTGTACTTAACTCAAAATAGGCCTTATATCATGAATGTTGTATGTATTGTTGCAAGATTTCAAGCTAATCTGAAAGAATCTCATGTGACTGTTGTGAAGAGAATTTTTAGATACTTGAAGGGAACGGTTGATCTTGGCCTATGGTATCCTAAAGATGATGATCTTACTTTGAGTGCCTTTATTGATGTTGACTGGGAAAGAGATGTGAATGACAGAAAAAA
>VDFB02206013.1:0-25714 GCA_007258455.2 Sequoia sempervirens
GTCCCCATCCCCGAAATGTCGTGGAACATAGTTGGCAACACTTTCAATACTTACCTCCAATTTCCTCAAAGGGATGAATTCACCGCCATTAATTATGTTGTGGCTTATCAGCATTTTACCAAGAAGAAGAGTTAATGTAAGAAAACTATTTCCCACCAATGGTTAGCAATGCCTAAGAAAGGTAAGTCCCAGTTGCCCAAGAAGTTACATTGGTCTCATTTCAAAAATGAAATTTCAAACATCATAGTTCTCCCCCATAGAATAAAAGGTAATGATAACGCAAATGATTTTGAGGAGTGGATGTATTTGTTTATTGTTGTGATAATTCAAGGGCAATAGTTCATTGATTGGGGCACTGTAATGAGCAATCAAATTCACTTCGAAATTACCCACTTCCAGCTACACACGGCTTTCTATATGTCGTTGTACCTTTTCTATGCCATCGCTTGCACAAGGCCTTGGCCAGGACTTCGTCTAGTAGGTGTTCTCGATGATTCCATCCAAATTTATGATTACTACACTCAGTTGTAGCTAGAAAGAAGCTATAGGGGTTTTAGAAGGGTGAATGATGCCTTCACCATGAGAGTGGTAAGAGAAATTGAAGGGGATATGGGTTTAAGAATAACCCCTAAAGCTGCCCAATTAATCAATAATTATGGTAGTTATTTCATGCAATTTCAAAGGTTTACCGTTTACCTATATAAGAGTTGGAGGATTTGATGGATTGCCCTACAAGCTACCAAAATATTTTCATGACAAATTTGTACTCACTGAGATATGCAGATAGATAGCTGAGGTGAATAAGAGGTGCCATGAAAGGAAGAAGGTTGGAAATCCTTTTCCCATTGGCCTCTTGCACTATCAATGCAATTCTATGTCTAACGCTTAGAATATTGAAAAGGATTTGGTCAAATACACCATGCAGTTTTAGGAAAGGAGATTCCCATTTGATAGTATTCAAACATGGATGCCATGGCAAGGATATGATAGAGGCAAGTGATAATTATTTCAATTATACAAGCGCTGGACAGAGGTAGTTTTGGAGGAGTAAATAATATTGAAGTGCTCTGGCAGGACCGTCCTTTTCAAATTACATGGTGAGAATTAAAATAAAAGATCGTGATGATTGCAAACTTAGTTTGAGGTTGCAGGTATTCATTAAACTCATGCAAGCTAACCCGTGGGAATTATTTCCAGTCGCAACCTTTTAGGGGAAGAATGTATGGGGAAGTGAGGTAAGGCTATGGAAATGAAATGTAAGACAAATTGGAGATTAAGTGGCAAGCAGGTATCACATCCCTAGTAAGATTGGGTATTGCGATTAAAATTGGTCCCTTCAAACAAATACACTATTATGAAGTTCAACACATCTTTGGTAAAGAAAATGTTGTAGTTGATTATCTGAGTAGAAAACCACCAAGTGTTTTCATGCAGAATCCATATATTTCTCCAAATCCAAATCATCCAGGGTTTATCAGAGAAAGGAATTTTGATGTTTATTTCCAGACTTTGAATCAAGGAACCCAAAGAACAATTTTGATGAGAGGAGTAAATACAAAATTCCAAGATTATGCTAATCTAGCAGCTGAGACATTATCTCATCTTGGTTGTATTTTTGAACCAGTGATTTCCCATAAAGCTTATGGAGAATTCTGTATACTCAGTTTTGAAAGTGATCATCCTTATATGTTATTACTTGATTTAATCCGAAAACCTTTCTTCACATGGCTGATAACTTCTTGTTCTCCTATAGCGCATCATCTTAAAGATTTCTTTAGATATGCAGGACCAGATTCAATCAATCCTGATTATCAGCTCAAGCAAGATACAACAACAAGGATTATCACCAAAGGAAGATTAAAGTGGGAATCCTTTTTCTCTCCTCATTTGTTCTTTGATAATAATGTAAGAGATTGGAATATTCATCATAAGTTTCAAATTCATGCTCGATCGAAACCTCTAGAAAAGATATGAGTCTTCAATTATGGAGAAGAGACACCTCCATTACCATCTCCAGTATCCAGCTCATCTGTCAGTAGCAACGACAACTATCATGTCTATAGTGATTAAGAAGGTGTAAAGTTGTGGTGGACCCTCATTGTAAATAATGCAAATAGCGGTCTAAGAAAACAATTAGTAAAGTCTCCTAGAAATAAATATTATGGAGAAAGTAGAAAAGTGGAAAAGGGAGTGTGGATAAAAGTTTCAAAGTGGTGAGAATATTTCTAGAAATTATTGTACAATTTTCCATGTAAAAGACAAGGTGGACCCTTGTATAAAAGGTCTAACTTGTACAAAAGATTCCATAATATCTCCACATGAAAATATATTTTGTCTACTATATAAAATGAGGATAGACAATGTCTATGGAAAATATTTGGTAGATATTCCTCCTCCACTTTCATAATATAGACAAGTAAATAAAGTTGATGTAAAATGCAAGGACTGACAATGTTTGCCATTTAGCATGATAATCCTCCTTTGCATTCTCTAGAAGGTAACTTAATAGAATAGGTAAAAGGTGAAGATGATCGGATGTCTAGGTCATTTAAAGCCTATAAATAAGGCCCTACGAGCTCATTTGAGGCATCAGATCTTCATTTGGAGTCTTAGTAAGTCTTGAGTCTAGAGTCTTGCAAAGCATTAGTATACTCGTCTCTTGCGCCATAAAGCGATCTTGAGAATCAGAAAGTGCAATGCATATGAGTCTGTAAATATATCTTCTGTAATGAGTAGTAAGACAGTAAAAGTAGAAGTGAAACGATCTGTGAAAAGTTTCAACAAGTCCTAAAACTCTTCAATGGCAAGCCAAAGATCTCTTAATGCAAGTTCTTCGCTTTCATCTGTTATTCATAATGTGTTTGAAGATAAAGAAGAATATGTTGATAGCAAAGGCAATTTTAAGTTTCCAGATATTAAGATTTCAAATTTGTATCCTGAGAAAGGCATAAAAGTTAGGACTATGGATTCAGTTAGGCAATTTGAGCTTAATTTTCGAGTTTCAGGAGAAGGGATTTGCCTAGTATACCTACCTTTCCTATTACCTAAAGATATCAAAAGGTGGAAAGATAAAGATTTTTCCATGTTCATTTCTCATTTGTTGATATCATTATCCACCCACATTTCAATTATGATATAGGAGCTGACTATTTTGCTACCCTGATAGATACTCGTTGTAGACTATGGGATCAAGCTATAATTGTTGAATTTAGGGGTAGGCTGACTAAAGCTCAAGAAAATGATGAGACTAAGGATGGTAATGGACAAATTCTTGTGCGTCCAGATTTCACGATCAATTTAGATGGTAAGTATGTACAATATGCATTTTGGCCAATAGATCAGTCAACATGGCATATTCATACACCAGAGTGGGAGCAGAAATGGGAGCCAAAACCAAGGACATAGCTAAAACAAGAACCGGAGTCAGAGCAAAAGATGCAGCCAAGAATAGCACCAGAATTGGAACCAAGGTATGACACACATCCTAATGAAGAAGAAGATTATTTGATTGAAGGAAAATATTCATTTCAAAAGCATACTGAAGATCTAAATCATGTAGATAGCCTAATTTCTAACCAGTCTTTAGATCAGTCTAATTGGTGTCCAAAGGTCTTTTGTAAGCCAATAATTAGTGTTAATTTAGAAGGTTTTAGCCAGAGTCTTTCTTCACTTTTAGATATAGGATCCACAATTAGTATTGCTCAAATTCATGCTTTGCCATCTGTATATTGGGATAGTCAACAAATCACAATCAGAGGTTTTGGCAATATTAGAACTGAGCAAAATAGATCCACTAATGTCCTTGTACATATAGATGATTTTAGCTCTCTTTGCAATTTATGGCAAGATGATAGTATAGATATTGATGTCCTCCTAGGTTGGGATTTTTTGTGTTAGTTTGAACCATTTTCATTTCTTCAGAGGGGGGTAATATTGGGAAACCATAAAGAAATCAAATATCTTATTCCTCCAGATAAAGTAGAGTCTGTCCAAGTCATTGGAAGGTTTGATATGAATGGGAATCTTCTTCCCGAAGACCCTCAGGATTCTGCTATTCGTAAAATTAAAAATCTTCCTAAAAGATGTTAGAGAAAGATTTTAGAAGATTATTTCTTCTACAATCCAACACCTATATTTCAAAATCAAGGATGGGGAGATATTCAAGTTGTTCCAGGTACAAAGAAAATTCATATCTTATCTCTAGTAATTACAAAAGGATAATTAATTGTCTTAAAGCACTTGGTTAGACAATATAAGGAGGCCCATATTATTTTCAACTGCAGAAATATTACGAGGCATTTTCCATATGGATCCCCCCAGTTGCAAGACCTAACTACGATATTTAGCCCATCCTGTAAAATCCTGTTATGCCAACTAACTCCCTTCAAAGCCAGTACTAAGGAAAATACTCTTTTGTTCATATTAAATTTAGTAGTCCATTTCCCATATAGCCAACTTGAATGGATAATGAGACATGATGATACAAAGATTATTGGAAAATGATATGATCCAATTACATGCCAGTTTGCCACAAAAAAGATAAAGCATTATTATTCATATCACTACCTATTTGATTTTGAGAATATATACCAACAACCTGGCATTCATCTTCTACCAGACCTTGCAAGATGGCATATTATCTATGGATGGGAAAATGGATGATGATTTAGCATGAAGAGTATAATCTTGTAAATAATTATGTAAATAAATAAAATAAATAATGGGTGGCATAATTTAGCTGGCACATGGGCTTGTCTGTGTCGTGATGTCATCCACGTTAAGATCTGACAACAAAATGCAACCCTGTTTTAAAAAGCAAGACCCCTATAGCCACTTACGGGTGTTAAGTGGACCATTCTCACTTTACGGTGTCATAAAAGTGAAAATAAATATTGTAAATAAATAATGTCTAGGATAAAGTAGTAGTAGATTCTAGAATAAAATATTATGGAGAAAGTAAAAATAAAATGTGGACAAAAATTCAAAAAGGTGGGGATATTTCTACATAAATTCCATGTGAAGCTAGAAAAATCTTGTACCAAAAAGTCTATTTACATGGTGAACCCTTGTACCAAAAAGTCTATCTTGTACAAAAGATTCCCACATGTAAAATTTATTTTGTCCACTACCAAAAAGTAAAGATAGACAATATCTACGGAAAATATTCTAATAGATATTTCTACTCACTCCATGATAAATAAAGGTTGTTGTAAAAATCAAGGACTGACAATGTCTGCCATGTGGCAAGATAATTCTCCTTGCATTTTCTAGAGAAATGACCTAGTAGAATAGGTAAAAGGTGAAGGTGTTTGGAACTCCAGGTCATTTGAAGCCTATAAATAAGGCCCCAGGAGCTCATTTGAGGCATTCAAAGTTTGGGTTCCAAGTTAGATTGAGTCTTGAGCAATCGAGGAATTGAGTCTTAGAGGTTGAGTCCTTATATTGTCTTGAGTCCATAAGTTTGAAGTCTGGTTGTTAGCATATCAAATGTATGCTCTTACCTTGCGCTTTGAGCGATCTTGGTAATCAGAAATCTGGTAATGCCAATGCATATATGTAAATATGAATTGAGTTAATGAAATTTCTGTTCTTATTTTTGAAAATCTTTGTTATTGTCTTGATGTCGAAATTTTGCTTGTATTAGAGCAATAGTGCTTATAGTGCTTCCATTGTGAATGGTATCAAAGCAACATTGATATTGTTGTTTTGGTGTCATTTTAAAAAATGGTATCAAGGCATTAGTGCTTGTTGAGGTTTCATGTTGAATTGTTTAATAGTTTGTATAGCACCAAGACCTTTAACAGAAATTTTTTGCTAACTCCAATATAGCAAAGGTAAAACATGACTCTTAGCAAGACTAATACAAGAACCAATATCTATTAAGGCTATAAACTTCTTACTGAATCCTTCTAATTTGACACTTATAACTGGCTTAACAAGGAAAGACATAACTTCAAACAATTTCTTGAGAAAGGGTAATATACATAGAAAACTATGGTAAAAATATAATAGACTCAAGATATGGCAGACTGGGCATACATTACATGATCTTGTTCATCTTTCTTCTGCTGTCTGAAACTCTCTTCATCATTTTGTAGAGAGGAAGAAACAAATTCATCATCCTCTGATCCACTTGTCTCAGATTTTGTAGTACTAGAACAAGGGCATAATCTTTCTAATTCTGCTAAAGATTTAGACAAACTTTTATCAGACACTAAATCTTCTTCTTTTGTATTTTTTGCCTCTCCTGAGTAACCACTTGAGCATGTTGCTTCTGATTCTTCATTCAATTCTTCTTCATCTAGATAGCTTCTAGACTGTTGTTGTTTGATTCTTTATTGTCATGATCTTCATTACTGTATTCATCATATATTACTTGGCCATATTCTGAATATTCATCATATTGACTGCAATCACTGCAAGGACATGAAAAATTCTCTTCATTTTGAGCTGCCGCCAACCATTCTTTATGTTGGGCATCGCATAAGGCATAAAAATTAATAATAATATGTGAGATGTTGCGTAAGCCATAAGGGTGCCAAGGATAAGTCAGGGGGGTTTGGAAGAAACACTGCCTCTATCTATTTATTAAAAGAACAATATCTTTGAAGTTGCCAACTATTATTGCCACTCTAAATAAAGTCAAAGGCTTGTCTCATCGTCGGCCTCACCTTATAGTGAGGCCGTGCCAGTGGGAGAGGTGATGATTTCTTAATAGCTATTGCAACTATCTAGTTACAAGCATTGAACAGCCATGGTAATTAATGGGAATGCAAGAGTGTAATGTCCCCATTTTGCCGCCCTTTTCTTGATTGATGGCTATCCCTGATGTCGGGCTAGTCAAAGGTAATTAGGGTTTTCTCTTGTGGTTCTTTTGAAGATTCAGGTTTGCTTGTTGGAGTTTGGCTGTTTGGTTTTGGATTCCTTCTGGGTTTTTCAGAGCCAGAGGTATGACATGCAACTGCGTCAGCAACCTTCGGACTTACTATTTTTGTAAGTAATCGGCTACATCTCGGAGTTTTGGATTTTGGATTGCGGATTCTTTCTGGGTTTTCAAAAGCTTGTAATGGTATCGCATGCACTTTGATCCGACAACTTTCCGAATTTACTATTTTTAGTAAATTCTATTTCTGGCAGTGGTCCTGTTGGCTTCAGTTCAGTTGGCCTCCTTTTGCAGTCAGTTCAGTTGGTATGGTTGTTTTGGCCTCTTGATGCTTTTTCTGGAGAGATAAGTATTTTAATTAAAATAATGTTATATTTTAATATTATAACCCCTTGGCCTAGCTTCAAGACTTTAAGTTGTTATGAAAAAGGGGACCTCATGGGTGGACGCATCATCAGGAAATATTTTTATATTTCTAAAGTCAATAATTGCTTAAGAGAAATTGGACGCCTACCTTTGGAGAAGTTTATGTTTTATTTTAAAGTGATTTTTATCACTAAAGAAAAGGTATGCCATCTTGAAGGAAGACTTGGTCAAGTCAAAACCCTAAAAGCATCTTGTGGAGTGGGCGCACCTTCTAGAAGCATCTGGAAGTGTCTTCTCAAAATTATAAAAGGGAGCTTTGGGTCTTCATTTCATTATCTTCTAACTTGAATATTGTTATGCTGCCGAAATGGTGTTGGGATTGCTTCGAGGAATGAATGCCTCCTAGCTTGGCTCATCTTCTTGCTTGAAAGATAGCAACTAGTTGAGAGATAGTTTGTAATAGGTTTGTCTTGCATTTTCAGTTGAGTATCTTGCATTTTGGAGTTCTAGTTTGCATTTTCTGTCTCATTTTGGAGTTGTTGAATATCATAGCTGATTGTAAGAATTGCTCATATCTCATGAAATAAAAATATTATTGTTCTGGGCATTGCATAAATCCTTTTCTCTATGTGGGGCGACCATTCTTGCAAAGTTGTAGATTTTTTAATGCTGATTTGGATTTTTAAAAGCAAAATCGCCTCTCTCTCTTGGCCGTACCATTCTGGTCTGCCTGGCAAAGGTTTAGAAAAAAAAATACTTCAATTTGTTAGCTGTTTCTTTGTCCAGTCTTCATTGCCATCATTATAGCTTTCATTTGCATCAAGTCTCATGTCATTCCGGCAAGTATTGAGTGAGTTGTGAGTATTTTGGTGAATTCTAGGGTTGCTGATTGCTTCATTTCAGTTGCTGGTCTGTTATATCAGTCATAGATAAATGCAGATTTGTGAGGAGTTTGAGTCCAGAGAGGTTTGTCAAGCATTGAGGAAGTCTTACAAATTATTGCAGCATTGAAGAACTTGGATTACTAGGCTTTGGCAAGCATTCTAACATATTGTAAGCTGATTAGTAGTACTATCAGCAATTCTCCTCTCTATCTTTCTCTTACTTTATTGTACTTCCCGCTGAATAAGTGGAAGAGGCTGGCTTGCCGCCTATTTACATTCTGAGTTGCATTGTAATTCCTTGGTATCTCCGCCTTATGGTAGCTCCATTTCCACCTTGGGATGGAAAGCACATTCTAGGCGTTGAGTTACTTTTAGCATTATCATTTGATTTGTAATTTCCTTTCTTAGTATCTCCGCCTTATGGTAGCTCCATTCCCACCTTGGGTTGGAAAGCACATTCTAGGCGTTGAGCTTACTTTCAGCACTGTACTTCTTTCCAGTTGATACTGACGACCCTCTTGCCATATGACAGCATCATTCTCATCTCGAGATTGAGTGCGCATTCTTGGCAAAGAGTTACTTGCAAACTGCTGGTTTGGGTTTGTGCTAACCTTAACGGGTGCTTCTTGGTTGATGTGTTATTGAAAAAATTGAAAAAATTGGTCCGGTTCTTTACAAAGAGTTCTGAGCCTCGGAAGTATTATTATGATAAATCATCTGTCCATTTCCATGTGCAAAATTCCTTAATGGAAATCGAGTGTTGTGTATAGCTTCCACTGACAAGGTATGAGCAAATGAATTTGGTTGAAGACGTGGTAGTGTGAAGACTAAGTTGTTGTAATGTCCCCTTCCTAGTCAGTACAGCTGGTTGAGAGGTTAGCCTATCATTCTGATCCTCGTAGGCTGATAGATGTGTGTAGAGGATCACTTGAGGCAGTTATCCTGTTCGGGAACTACTCCTTCAGTTTATTCAGTTTGGGCCCTAGCAGACGTTTCCAGAGTGATTTACAGATACTTACTATTTATAGTAAGTCAGGCAGGCAGGAGTTGCTATTTTTAGCAGGGCACCTGGTTCAGTTGGTCAGCTCAGTTTCGACCCAGTTTGATGATCTGATGAACAAACAATGTTTACTTGGGCATTTAATATTTATTAAAAGTTTATTAATATGACTTTATAATATAAAGTCATTTTAATGAAATATTAGAATTATTAAGTGGCGAATTATAAAGTATTTAATACTTTATAAATGAGGGGTTAAAATAATAATTAAATGAGCATTTAATTGTTAATCAAAAGGGGAAGCCATTTATTAAATATTTGTCCTAAGTCAAAAAGGGCGAAATTAATCATTTATTTAAATGATTATCAAAAGATGCCTTGGGTCGAATTCATGAAAGGAGGTATATATACTGCCAAGACAAATCGAACTCATTATGTTATGATTATTCAAATTTGTCTTTTTTCTCTCTAAGCATTGGGGTTTGTGAAACAAGGGTTTCTGCAGACATTTGATTTTGGAGAACGTTCCCTCTTCAAGATCTGACATACTAAGACTGTGAAATATCAGTTGAAGATTGTCAAACAGGGTGACTTCATACAGAGGTTGCATTCGAGCTTACTGAGGTGGATTCAGACAGGGGTTTTGACAGGGATTATTCATCTGAGCAACAAGGCGATTTGTTATTTCTTGATTTTGGATCTGGCACTTTCTTCTAGAGGTCGTACTATATTTATTGCTGCTGGCTGGGCCGTACTTTTCTGTACCAGCAAGGGCCATACTTCCTTAACTGGAAAATACGCCTTCATTTTTGGTCTTCTGCCTTTTGCACAGTGGACGCCTAGGGTTTTTGGAGTTATTTCATCAGTTTCGAGGTGGGAGATTGCATCAAATCTTTCAGCCGTACCATTTCAGTGTCTCCTTCTAGCGCCTGCAAGCTTAACCAGGTTTTTAATAAAATGACTGCCTTTTTGTCTGAATGCTTAAATATTGCAGTTGTAATCATCTGGGAAGATTAATAAATTACCTGGCAACAAGATTCGATCTAAGTTCTGTAGTTTTTATGCATCTATTATTTTATATTATTTTTCCAGTCATTTCTTGCAAAAATCGCAACTTGTTCTTTAACTGCAAAAACACCAAAAAAATCACAAATTCAGAAAACAAAACAAAAACCTCAGTATTCTGGCCAGTGATCGGGTTGAGAGACACCTGGTCTCTTACAATTGTTCCATTTATACCAAGCCGTCACAATTTCATACTCAGCCACCATAAATTGGATTTTATACAGGTCAGCAGAATATTATCATAGTGCTTCCCAATTAAAATATTCAGATACATATCTATATTTTCAAACTGTACTGTTGACTTCTGAATCTGTAATATGTAATGTTGATATTGGAATAATCATTTAGTTGATGCAATGGTTGTTACTTGTTACTATGAGAATTTGTTTGATATTAAAATAGAGCTGAAAATATCTTAATTCAGAAGTCTGCATTGTCAAACTTGTGTAATTCGTAAAATATTCTATCTGAGATCGATATATGCACATAAACTGTTCGATGGAATGTTTATGAATTGAGAAATTGGGAAGTGGTGGAATTGGGTGTAGAATTCGGGCTAAAATCTTACAACTAATGCATCCATCCTAGCCAACGTATTTGTCAGTCCTGTGAAATGGTCAAATTCCAGCAAAAGAGTCAGAAAAAATAGAAGTAAAGCACAGTTTACTGGCACATATATTTATCTGATAAATAATTTTTGGATACAGTTTTGCCAATTGAATGATGTTGTTTTGAGTTTAACAGACAGGAGTTTGCACGTGCATGAGGAACAACAGAATGACACACACACAAGTTCCAAACCAGCAATAAATATGGCCACCGCATTAAAGGCCTCCATAAATAAGATAGATGTTACAGTTGCCTCTAAAACAAGTCTTTACTTCAAAGATTTCAACAATAAAAGGCATTGAAACTAAAAAATTCTATGTATCACATTTACTTTTTAATTATTCAACATGGATTTCCCTATCTGCAAACTCATTGCACCTCATAATGGTGGAAGTGCTACTTATCATCTTTTTAAGCAATGTAAAATGTGATTCTCAAAAAATCATTGGAAGGAACTGCTTACACTGTCTGATTGGACAATTGCAAGTTTATCCAGCTGACTGCTTTCTTCTGCTGAGCGCTGCAATGATGAATTGTGTTTCAGCAGTCCCTGCATCAAACACTAAAATGCATACCACTGTCATCCCTACGTGAATGCAGGTTTAACATTCTGCACAGTAATAATAATCATAAAAGTAATTTATGCAGTCAAGGAAATAATAATTCATTTCCTAATAGAAAATGCAACTAAAGAGAACCCTAGTAAGTAGAATATTTTGGAAAAAGAAAAAAATATCAAATATACAAAAAACATGAAGCAGAGCATGATATATAATAGCCTACTAGTTAAAGGGAAAAATGAGAGAGTTATAGATAATAAGTTAATAGCAACAAAGACAGATAACATGTATAATCAAACTAAACACTAACTTTCTTTCTGGTGTCATGTTCATCTTGGTTAATTGATTTGCAATTTTGCATCCTTCTACTAAGATGAGAGTTTCTTTTCTAATTTATATTGTACAAAGTCTGGCATAGGTTATAAATATAAACAACAATATCCCATGTAATTTAAACTCCACAATAATGTAAATATACAACTTGCATATCAACTCTGTGTCTAATGAAATCTATATATTTTATGACAAAATGTTAAAAAACCTACCTCAACAATATTTCGTAAAGAATGGTTACGGCCCACAGAATAAATATCTGATCGGCATTGAGGACAAATGCATTTCATTCCTTTTTGTCCAGATCTTTTATACCATGCAGAAAAGCATGTATTACTGGAAGTGACTTTAAGAGTTAGTCACTGTTTCAGTAAGATACAAACACAAGAGACCCTTATATTAAAATGCCAAACAGCATATGTGTCAAATAATACTTACCAGAAATTATGCAGGCAGGGTGTGATAGATACAACATCGCACCATATGTTCAAGCAAATACCACACTTCATGTTGTCAACAAGCGATGATACCTGACAAGAAGGAATAACATGCAATGTTATAATGATATGAATGTAGTTGATCCCATCCAAAACTTGATATGCATATCATTAGTCTGACAAGAGTACCTTTTCACTTAATTTTCCATGTTGATCTCCACAAATTAAATTAAAACTGTAAATGGGATGGCCTGAAAAAAGACCAAGACGAGAATTTCCTCTACGTCAGATAGCATTTATGACACAAGTAAAAATTTAGGCTGTTTATTAATTTTCTAAATTCTATCCTAATATGAGCATGCTGACTGACTACAAATTGAGCAGTGAATTTTCAAATAACAGATTCGCCAGCTCATCATTTATATATAATAGAGATTCACACAAAATGCCTTTTCAATTGATTATGGATGGCCACGGATTTTTTTCATTTCTAACATAGCAGGAAGCAATTTCCACTGTTCACTTTGCATGCAAACTCAAGAAATGATCAAGGACAAGTTATCCAAGGACAAGTGTAAGCATATATGAGAATCAACTTCAATAATTTGTCATGAACCATAATCTCTGCTCTGGTTCTGCTGGTTCAATCTTTAATTACATAACTTTGATAAGAAGACATTTTTGGGCTTCACATACGGTGTGTCAAGATAACCAAAATGTTATTAACAATTTCATTTCATATGAAATTAGATTTTCAAACATATAATTCTGATGCAGCAGCATCTGGGGCCAAGGTAATCCCACACACCCAAAAACATCATCCAATCAGTTTTGGTCTTCTTCCTAATCTTGTTGTGTATTTGTGGGACCTGTTTGACTTCTTAGATTCTCCTAGCTATGTGTGAACTCTTTGCTGGACATGGATAAAATGGTCATTTAAATTCATGACTAGGCGCTATTGGGACCCACACCCCTTCCCAGTGCTTACATTATGTGGCTGAAGCTGAAAACTTTCTATGATTGATTTTTGCCAGGGGACCCACCTTAAGTTGAATGAAGGAACAGAAAGAATAAAGTTGATTTCTTTTGTTGGGAGTTGGTTTTCCTGATGAGTCCCACTCACTCCTATGTTTTCTACTGTTTAATTGTTTACTGTGACCCACTTATCCTAAGTGCTACACAAAGAAGATTCCTTCTGCTAGGCGTTGAAAGTAAGAATATGTTGCTCAAAATTGGCTGGGGCCTGCATGCCTTTTTATTATGTTCCCTATTTTAACTCGTGTTGGGCACTCCTATCTATTGGGTCCTACAAAGCCTTTCTATTTTTTGCATTATCATTCATGTTGATGAATCCCAGCTTAGTTTGTGGGTCAGCCTTCTGGCATGGGTAATAAACTCCTTGGCTAGCGGCTATGGTTTTAACTGTAGTGGGCAAATTCCCCTCTACCATTCATTACAACTATCATAACTAGCATGTCAAGGAAGTTCTTCCCTTGTTAATTGCCAACGACATATTAATATCTGCATATTTCTATGCAGTAGCTACCAGTCTTGTAGTCTCCTAATCATGGTATTATTGCCACCATGGCTGTTACACATCCTGACGTGACCTTTAGGAACTGTTACCCTCTATTTCTAGCACCTTCCTCTAGCCATCCCACTACTAGTGCACGCATTTCGCTAGCAGTTGTTGTCAATTTCATTTAATTTTAGTTGGGAGACTATTACCTTTCTTTTTAGGAAGGTTTTCTTACAATAAAAGCAATGCATATGACTGAAGGAAAAGAGTTACAGAAGGGATTGTAGAAATTGTTATAGGGCAGTAACCTGTAGGAAACTTGTAAATTTGAATGGTCACTCATAATTTCTAGGTCATTGTTAGGTACATACATTATGTTGGTGCCCATATTAGGATAGTTGACACTAGTATAATGATGTAATGAACTACCATGATGTCATATTGTAAGTTCTAAGTTTATTGTTATTTTGCTATGAGGTTTTTCGGGTAGTTTTAGTCATAGTTGGAAAACTCGGACTCGGCAAAAACTTGCTAGCCCCAAAAAACTCAGGTAAAACTCGGCAAAAAACTCGCAACTTAAAAAATTAAGTAAATTTCTTTAGAAACACATTTTTTTTGCAAAATTCAATGACAAGATGAATCCAATGAGTCCATAAATGAGTACAAACGTGTTTTGTATTAAATTTGATTGATTTTAGCGCAAATTGAGTACAAAATCACATTCTCATGCGGAATCCTGATGGCTGAAAAATCACATTCTCATGTAGAATCCTGATGGCTGAAAAATCACATTCTCATGTAGAATCCTGATGGCTGAAAGCCTGGTAGTCTAACTTGTCAATTCCAGTCTTCCCTCCCAAATCCCCTCATTGTAATCAAATTTCTTATATGAGAAGAGATCCCAATAACTAGTGGGGGTTTAGGAGTGGAGATCTCAATGGCATTGAGGGGGGTGCCCCTTGTAGGGGTTTGAAACCACATAAAACTTCTTGTTGCACACCATTTCACAATTTTATCACTTAAGGGAGAAATTAGGTATTTGGCACTTTGTTATGAAAAATATTTGCTCTCCAAGTGCTATGTGAGGAAATGTGAGGTGCGTTCATACATTTATAGGGCAAAATCGTGAGTTTTTTGACTATTTTCTTCAATTGTTTTTGCCAAGGACTCGCTGAGTTTCTAGCGAAAACTCACCAAAAACTTGGTGAGTTTTCACCAGAAACTTGGAAAGTTTACTCAGCAAGTAAACATGGCAAAAACTCACCAGGCAAAAAAACTCGCAAGTTTTTCAAAACTCATCGAAAACTCAGCGAGTCTACCAACTATGGTTTTACTTGCTTGAGTTAGCCATCCACCATTGGACACCTGATCCTCGGCTGAACCAAGCAATATCAGAGCAAGTTCACTCACTAGGATGTGTTGGAGATTGCATAAGTTCCATAAAATGATTTGAGTAAGGACCTTTTTGGCTGAAAGGTGTCTTTAAGGCTCTAGTAAGGTTTTGTTGCAGATATCAATGACTATAGACAGTTGTGTGCTCTAGAGGATTTGTTGTAGGTTTAGAGTCCTTTAACTACAAAGAGCTTTGTGCTCTAGTAAATTTGTTGCAGATATTACTAACTGTAGAGAATTGTGTGTTGTTGTGAATTTGTTGCAGGCATGTGGAAGCTTGTGACTATAGAGGGCCATGAGTACGCACAAGTATTCCAAAAAAAATGAGTGTTGAGTGACTTTGTTGTTGAATGAGTGTTGAGTGACTTTGGTGCAGGTGTGAATCTTGTAACTGCAAGAAGTTGTGTGTGTGTGAAAATGTCTTTAAAAAAGAAGACAAGGATGGTCTTAAAAAGGCCAATTGAGCTAGAGTTTATGGAGCAATACCAAGAGGAGAAATTCCTTGAAAAGGTGGAAAATATGTAATTGAGATTAAGAAAGTTGGAAGATAAGCAACATGGAAGAATTGTTGTAGATATGATTGAGAATGGTGAAGAATGCCACATTGGTGGTATGGAAAAAGATGAAGTTGTTGAACCTGACGACAAAATCTTTGAGACGATGATGGGAATTCATTTGAGATTGAAGAGGTTGGAGGCTAAGCAACATGGAAGAGTTGTCATAGATGTGATCGAAAGCAATGAAGAATGTCATATGGGTGGCATAACAAAAGAAAAGAACGTGACTGCAGTTGAAACGTGTAGAAAAAGGCATGGATATGCTGGTAGATAAGGTTGAAAGAAGTTTTAGCAGATTTGAATGTTGTTATGAGCAGATGTGAAAAGACATTAAGGCAGATTTGTAAAGCATATTGAAGCAGAAATACTCAAGAAGACAAACATTACATTCATTTGGAGGTTGGAGCCTCCTGATTGAGGAGATCCAAAAGTTGGTGCATCTTATTAAAAGAGATTGGCATCTCTTGCTGGGTTGGTTCTTTGTGGTGTGATTGGTGTCTCCAGTGGGTTGGTACCTACAAATTTGTAAGAAGGTTTATACAAGCAATATTTTTTCGCGGTTTTTTCCTATAAGGGTTTCCGCATAAAATTGTGTGTTCTTCTTGTGTTCTTAATTGCTAGATCTCGAATGTATGCTATTGCTATGGATGATTAAGTTTAGAAGTAATACTGTTATGATTGATTGATTAAGTTGTGAAAAAGAAAAGTTTGACCTACATTGATTGTGTGTTTCATCACCCCTGTTATCACCTCAGATCCAAATCACATATGCTCCTTATTCTCATAGCTGGAAAGAACACTTAATCTAAATGTAAGTTATCATTCTATATATGAATCAAGCATCTAGAATGAACTTAAATGAATATTAATGACCTCAAGCAATTGTTACAGGGAGGACCTCAAACTGATGCTGTGTCTTCTTCAAAAGCATAACACAAACAAAGATATAGTATATACTATAAACAACTAATCATGCCTCCTTTACACCACAAAATGACAAAAACAATGCCCATAAATACCATATGCATATAAAACAGTAATTTGAAAGCTCCTCAAATAAAAAAACAGTGATCTCGATCATAAAACACTGGTGACAAGAAGGCAGCACATATTCTCATACATGAATGCAAATAAAACAGTGCCCTAGATATAGAATACTCCTGCCACAAGACTGATCCTTCAACAATCAACAAAGGAATTTTAATACTCAAGTCATTTGTTGGATGATATTGTTGGTTACTTTAACCACAGTTTTGCTACTTATGATAACAGCAATGGTTTCTAGCCTTGGTTTCCAGCTTTGATCTTCAAAGCATCCTTTGTTTCAATGAGGTGATCACCTTTATGACTAATTGTGCTTGTACTCATCACATGGCTTGGGGTTTGGTCGCTTTGAATTTACCATCCTAGTTCCATTTTCATCATTGTACTGTTTTAGTTTTTAATTATTTTTCAGATCCCAAGGTTTGTTCTTTCTACCATTGTATTTCTCAAGTTTTCTACTGTAACAGAATGTAATGTATTGGCATACTTTAGGCATATGCAGTCATTGAGATAATATAATTCATCTTTCTATCATTTTTTCTTTCTTTATTTCTTTCCTTCAATGTGATGAGCAAACAAGCACAAACAAAGATCATTATGACACACATACAAATCCCTCTTTATTTTGATGACAGTACTCAATACCATCAGCAATTTTCAACTTTTACCAGGTAATAGTAACTAGGTTCGTTACTAGAATTATACCTAATTATTCTTATATCTTCTAATGTTTATAGTTTAAACCATAGAAGCATAAATCTGCAAAAAATCCCAATTAATCGCGATTTTTAAAAAATCAGCAAGTTAGATGATTTTTTCCTGTTTCAAACTGCAAAATAGCCAAAAAAAACACGTTTAAAACCTGCAAAAACATGCAAATAAAATCGTGCTGATTTTTGCACGAAAATAAACCATGAGACCATAGCTTTTTGCTTACTTAGCAGCAAGGCAGTGAACTGTTCAAAAAAAATGCCTCAGAGAAATGTGGTCTCATGGTGATGGAATGCTATGACAAGCAAATTGTTATGGATTGTCATGGCATTCCATCACTGTGAAACCACATTTTTTCGAACAATTCACTGCCTTGTCTATGCTATTGCTTACTATTATGCTTTGATAGATTTTTTCCAAGCATCCATAGCTTGTTTGAAAGCACTTGTTTTAGGCTTTTATCCATAGCAGCAAGGCAGTGAACTGTTTGATAAAATGCTTTGGTAGACATGTATGAAAAATGTGGTAGCATAGACAAGGCAGTGAACTATTTGAAAAATTCCTCAAAGAAATGTGATCTCATGGTGATGGAATGCCACGACGAATGCCATGACAAGCAAATTGCTATGGATTGTCATGGCGTCCCATCATCATGAGACCACATTTCTTTGAGGCATTTTTTCAAACAGTTCACTGCCTTGTCTTTGCTATTGCTTACTATTATGCTTTGATAGATTTTTCCAAACATCCATGGCTTGTTGAAAGCACCTCTTTTAGGCTTTTA
This sequence comes from Sequoia sempervirens, assembly GCA_007258455.2. NCBI lineage: Eukaryota > Viridiplantae > Streptophyta > Pinopsida > Cupressales > Cupressaceae > Sequoia > Sequoia sempervirens. The sequence goes on from VDFB02206013.1 coordinate 18,145, forward strand.
GCTATAGCAGCAAAGGCGTTATTTGTTTGGTAAATGCTTTGGTAGACGTAACTGAAAATCGAGTAGCATAGATAGAAGCGTTAATTTATTTGAAAAAATGCCTTAAAGAGGCTGGTCTCATGGTGATGAATGCCTTGACAAGCAAGTGCTATGGATTGTTACTTGGCAATCAAATTGCTATGGATTTTCATGGCATTCCATCACCATGAGACCACATTTCTTTGAGGCATTTTTTCAAACAGTTCTTTGCCTTGTCTATAACTTGTCTTGGCATTCCATCACCATAAAATACATTTCACGAGGCATTTTTCATGATTCCTGCCCATATACATCTGTTATACTTATTCTTTTGGGATTAAGCATCATGGGTGTTCGAGAAGCACATGTTTGGGCTTTAGCCATGGCGGCAAAGCGGTGGGCTGTTTGATAAATACGTGTATGAAATGGCGGCATAGACAAGGCAATGAGCTGTTGAAATGCCTCAAAGAAATGTGGTCTCATAGAATATGACAAGCAAATGCAATTGGCAGCTGCTCCTAGTTATTAGTTATGCAATGTGAAGTAATTGCATAACTGCTTAGGTTGACTTTGTAAAAACTATATTGTAATTGAAATTTTGTCATCTATTAGCATCTCGTTATTAGTTATGCAATGTGAAGTTGTCATTGTCCCGAATTGGAGGTATGGTGATTTAATTAAATTATTTAATTAAGTTGTTCAAATTATTGATAATTTATGAGGATAGCTTAATTGATGATTTAATTAAATCAAGAGATGTTATTAAATTAATTATTTATTAAGTTATTCCCATAAAATAAAATATCAAAAGGGATGACTTATTATTTAATTAATTTAATAATAAAAAGTGACTTAAGTGACTTAATAATAAAATAATAAAGTCACTTGAGGAATAATCAAGAATCTTCTAGAAGTCTCTTGGTGATGAGGTTGAAAAAGTATAAAAAGAGGCTTTGGCTATGCATTTGGACATCTTGAGTTGAATACACTTTTCTACTACACTGCTGAAGCTGAATGCTTAGCTTATTGTTTTCCAGTCTTCGTTTGTGAAAGACCAAACCTAGCTGGTTAAGTGCCAATTTTGGTTGTGCAACACCAACCCTAGTTGGATAGTGGAGGAAGATACTTCAGTCTTTCTCATTGTGCTAATTGCAATCATTTTTGGAAGAGTTTGGGAAGTTATTTGAAGTCTGCAATTTTGTTTCAGTCTGCAGATCAGCCATGAGAGAAATTACATTTTCATTCGTTGCTCTTCAATAAGGAGATATAATTTTGTGGGCACTTGAGGGATTGCTTCCTTTGGTGTTGGCAATCATTTTCATAACAAATTCGAAGAGCTTAGAGGCTGCATTTATTTATCTAAAGTATTGCCAGGCAAGAACAAGGGCGGCTGGGTGAAAGCATCGATTGGGCCTAAGAGGAGTTCAATTTGCTTGGAATTTGATTGCTACTTCATCTTTCATCCAAGGCACTTCTTGAGGCCAGGTTCTTCACATTTCTATCATCTTCTAGCATTGCATTTAGCATAGTTATATTTGCAGCTGTAGGTGTGCATTATACCAGCATTATCATATTTTGTAATCAATGTAAATGCCAAGAGTCTTGGCCATATTTCATGAGCATTGTATTAGAAACTTCATTGCAATTAAGGAGATATAAATTGCTGGTGTCATTTGAGCAATTCAATATCATTTGTATTTAGTTTGTTAGTTTGCATACCAACTGTTTGTTAAAATACCAGTTGGCTGTAGGTGATCATTTCTCATGTTTAGATCATATATATGCATTGAATATTGTCAAAATAAGTTGCACATTCATGCTAGGGCATTGTTTAGTCAATTTAGAGTCATTTGCAAACATTCTTATTGATGTTAAGTGGAGATAAGAGCCATAAAAATAATCTGAAATTTTATATCAGTCATATGACCCTTGTATGCAAAGTGTTTGATGAAATTCCTTGAGCCTTCAATCAGCATTTGGAGGTCAGATTTGAGCAGGGTCATTACAGAAGTAATGCTTTGAGTTTGAAAGATGTGCAATGCAATGTAATCAGCGATATGAATATAAACTACAAAAATCTATTTTCTACGATTCATTAACTAAACTCTTTATTTTATTTGCTCTCTATATCTCTACGCTATGGAAATGCCTTTCAATTTCAAAAAAAAAAATACTTTTTATCTTTTGTTCTACGATTTTTTACGTTTTTATTAAATCTGATTTATCCCCAATTTTTTCAAAAAATCTTATACTTTTGGTTTGCCAATTATTTCCCCAAAAGGATTTTGCTGCTGTGGACTTTAAACATTTATAAGCTACTGAAAAAACAAAATAAGAAACCAAAACTATGAGCTTGCAGCTGTTTGACAAATTAAAAAGACAATGCATTCTGACAAAAGGAAGAGCAGATATGATTACAAAAGGAACCACATTCTTCTATTAGAATTACCCTAATAACCTTCCCTTGATAACCACAACTTTCATTGGTACACACACTATATCATTTTTCAGCACCTATCTCAAAATTGTGTGGACAGAAGGCATGCAAAAATACACTACAACTACAGGAACAGTAAAACTCGAATTGGAGCTTAAGAAATTTTATGTAGAAAAGACTTAAAACGTGAATATCAGTACCAGTTCCAAACAACTAAGGCATTTGCTATCTACCATATTACATCTATGAGAAAACAGTCTATGTGTTCTGAATCTTCTAATTTACATATAAATCCAATTTGATAGTAGCATTTGTAATATTGTTACCAAAGTAATATATATCCCACCTTCAAATTGTCAGCAGTATTTCATGTTGTCTAAAGCATTGATTTATGCCTTTTCATTGTTGTTACGGGTCAACAAAGATTGCATTCATCAGAAGCTCTGCTACACCCTAAAGCAATTACAATATATGGAAAGGATATTTACCATTTCTTTCAGAACCAAATATGATTTCATTTCCATTTTCAAGGGCAATTTGTTCATCTTGTCCCAGCAAATTTCCATTAATAAGTATCCCACGAGAACTGTAATGGACAAATCAAAAGGAAACTAGAAATTAAATTTCACATATTTCAAAACAAAAAAGGATTTACCAATTTCAAAAGAGAGAATTGAACCTACCATGGAAATGTGAGGTTGTAATGATGTACACTGTAAAGTAACCGTACCAAGTTCAAGATAAGGAAACAAACATCAATACACACACACACACATCCAGTCATATTAAACTACAAAACAATAATTGGATACTCACATTGACAATAAGAAAATGGGGAAAATAATACAATATTCAATGAAAAACCACTGTCTGCACATATCTTCTCATATTCCTCATATATCATACCAAAGAGAGATATACAAATAACAAAAATTCAATAGAGTATATCATACTGTCCCCAAATATCACAATTCATCACATCACTAGCCTTCATAATAAAAATGATTTTTTTTGAAGAACTGCATTACATCAGAGCTACATGGAAATCCTCATCCAATGAAGATGAGAAAGACTAACATCCAAGCCTTTCACCAAGAGGCAAAGAGCATACATCTTTTTGAAAGCAATCAAATTTGGCTCTAACATGCATATCCAGGTCCCTTAAAAAAACATTTAATGCTCCTAACTGAACCAGGGAACTATCATCATGGAAGGTTGGTGTATATCTTGTTTTCTAAAAGAAATTGTTAGCCAACATTCTTGCCAAATGCCACAACCAATTGCACACATCTCTTGTCATCCAAGTGTCCCTTAAAGAGGTCTCCACCATGAGAGAGGAGCGAAGAATAAGAATTTAAATTCTTCCTACACCAAAGATGCAATCCTTACCCTATACCCATGGAAGACCCCCGATAAAATCCATAGATATGCTCCCCCATTTTTGCTTTGGAACGGATAGGGGCTACAACAGTCATGTTGGAAATGTGTGCTCTAGCTTATTTTGTTGACAAGTTAGACACTCCCTAAGATGTCTCAAGTAGCCAAGGTGTTCTACTAATGGTGTGTCATGAACAACTCTCAGTGTCTTCTCCTTCATCTTAGATTTTAGAACAAGGTAAATCTTGTCCTTGTACAAAATGAGATCATCCATTATTCTATACTTGTCATCCTACACCTTCCATTCCATGACATCACAAGCAAATGCATCCTTGGAATACTCAACCAAGAGATGAGCCTTCCAATCTGCTAATATCTTTGTCATTTAACACAAAGTTAGCTTCCTAGATAGGGAATCTGCAACTACATTTTTTTTCCCTTAACATATTCAATGTCAAAATCATATGCTTGCAGTTTGCTAACCCACCATTGTTGCCTTTCATTCAAATCCTTTTGATTAAGGAAATATTTCAAACTGTTATGATCTGTCCTTACCAAAAATTTACTCCCTACCAAATATTGCCGGAATTTAGCCAATGCATACATAATAGCTAACATCTCCTTATCATAAATAGAAAATCCTCTTTATGTCTCCTTGAGCTTCCTACTCTCAAAATCTATAGGATTTTTGTTCTGCGTTAAGACAACTCCAATACCCTCACCAAAATCACACTCTAATACAAAGGGATGAGAAAAATCTAAAAATACTAAAATTGAACAAGAACTCATTACCTCTTTCAGCTTGTCAAAGGTCTATTGTGCTGTCTCTGTCCAAATTAAAGAACCCTTCTTGGTCAAATATGTTCAGGGTGCTACTAGCTATGAAAAAACCCTGACAAAGCTCTTGTAATATCTACACAAACTGAAGAATCCACTAAGATGGGTCAATATCTTAGGTGGCAACCAATTGAAGATAGTTCAACTTTTCCAGGTCCACTTCGACTCCACTAATCACATGCCCCAAATATAAAATTTATGTTATTCCAAATTCGCATTTAGATGCTTTGCCATAAAGTGATTGTGCTTCCATAATCCCTAAGACCTCATCAATATGTTTGAGATAATCCTCCCATGTTTTGTTGTATATCAAAATATTATCAAAGAAGATAAGTACAAACTTTCAGAATTGCTTACTAAATATTTGATTCATACATTCACTGAAATGTAGCAGGTGCATTGGTCAATCCAAAAGGCATGACCAAGAACTTGTAATGTCGATATTGGCATTTGACAAAGTCTTATGAATGTCCTTTCTCTAACTCTAATCTAATGATACCTTAATGGAAAATCAATCTTCTAAAAGTAAACTGCCCCAAGTAACTCACCAGTCAACTCATTGATCCTAGGGATAGGGCATTTGTTCTTAATGGTTTTATTGTTGAGAGCCTTGTAATGGATACACATTTGCATGGTTCCATCCTTCTTCTTAACCAAAACTACTAAAGAAGCGAAAAGACTAGAGCTGGGTCTAATGTGCCCCATATCACATAGCTCCATAATGGCCTTCTCTATCCCCTCATGTATTTTTGGATGGTGATATGTAGTGATAATGGGCTTGGTTCCCTCCTCCAACTTGATGACATGCTCAAAGCCCCTATCTAGTTGCCTAACAAGAGGAATATCACCGAAGACCAAACTATGTTTGTCCAGCAATGACTAAATATCAAATGGTAAGCTCTCTCATCCTCTAAAGAAGCCTTTGTAGAAACAAAGCATTGGGCTGCCCATGCAACCTCACCATGTTTGGAAAGAGCCTCCATCTTCTTTGCGGTAACTACTCTAGATACTCCATTAGACATACCACGAAGTACCACCTTTTTTCCATCTACGTTGAATTTTAATCCCATAGTTTGAAAAAATTTGGGAGTACTTCTCCAAACAGTTCAACCACTATACTCCTAACACCACATTTGTCTCTCTAATTCTCACAAGATAGAAATAATCTTACCTTGTGGTTGCCTAGCATGATGCTCAACTATGATATCTTCTTGGTGCAAGTCATAGTAAACCCATTTACAATCATCACATTGAATCCTTTAAAGTCCTCCACCACAAGGCATCTACCTTTGTTGCAAATCCTAATAGTGTGTACCCCTATCCCTCTTGGGCCTATTCCTCAATTTTAGTTGGAAAAATTCAATCCAAGACATAACATGTAATTCATCCCCTAATGACTAGTACACATGCAAATAATCCAAGTTACTCTCTCTATCACACTCTTGTCCTCCATTATCTTCCACAATTTTTCTCTACTTAAAAATTTAGGCACCAACTGTTGAGTATTTTGTCATTGATGTCAAGGTGCTTGAGCTACTTGCCTGCTTGTTTGAGCTACTTGCCTATTTGCTTGAGCTACTTGCTTGCTTGCTTACCTTGTCAGCTGCCTGTACGCGTGCTTAATTTTTTTTTATTGCAATTGAATTTTATATATTCACAGCTTTTTGCGTCAACTCCATGTCTGCTTCTAAGTGTTATGCCTAGTCAGATTTGAATTGTCATGTGCCTAGTCAGATTTGAATGTGGTCGAGTCACCTTACTTAAGTAACGCCTTGTAATGAATAATGTCTTAATGCAGCGACTCATAAATTCTTGACTCGTCTATCTTCTGGCAAAGGCTTTGTTAGTGGGCAGCTAATATTTATGGTCAGCATCGGCTTTTTTATTTTATCTGTCGTATCTACTATTTTGAGCGATGACTTTATGGGCAACGGCTTTCTCTATGGCAATTTCTCCTTTTCGGAACGTTCTTGGTCAGAATTTCGTAAATGCTTTCTAAGTGATCGTGGGTGCGTGCTTAGTAAAAGACGTGAATTCATGGATTTGCTCAGAATGAGTCATGCTATTTATGTGGACTTTCAGCGAATCACTTAACATTTTTTATTATCGGGCCATGTCTGCATTTGTAATATAATGCATCGCTACTATAATATGGCACTAGCTGCATTCGAGTTTCCTAGAAATAAATAAAAAATGGACGTGTTCATTCATGTGGAGGTGTATTACAGACGTGGTCTTCATGTCTTGATTATTTTTTGAAAAGGTGTTTATCGCTAATGGGTGTTGATCGCCTATTCTGGAAAGTGGGAAACGTGATACAAAAAGGAGAGTGTCATCGTTCTTTTATTAGCATGAGACGCATATCGAATTAGGGGCTGAAGGTTACGGTGGTTGGAAAAACTTTTCAATGGCATTTTCTAAGAATGTGTGTCTACGGACTCAAGATGCTATGAGTTTTGGACTGCAGACGTGGACTTTATTATTTATGTCCTGTGATTCCTTTTTGGGGAACTTGTTTGATAGGAGTTTAATCTAGGTGTGGAGATGGTTTTGCAAGATTTCTGGTTGATTCTGTGTGTGGGTATTGCTTGAACATTGCTGGCATATTTCTGAGTTTTTGCGTCTGATTGAAAGCATACTGTGAGTCTTTGGATAATGGTGTGAGCTTTCCTGGTTTATACACTGTCATTGATCTTAATTTTCCGAGCTTTGCATATCTGTATGAGAGGGTATGAGATGTTAGTGTTGTGTAAAAGTGACAAGGAAGGCTGTTGGGGCAACTTTGATCATCTCCAGGCTTAGCACCACCTTCTTAGAGGCTGTTGTGTGTTTCTGATCCCTGCGTGAGGTCCTAGAAGCTGGCTATAGACACTTCTAATGTGCCAATCTTGTATATCTCTT
>VDFB02206015.1:0-10300 GCA_007258455.2 Sequoia sempervirens
GAGAGAGGGTGGGAGAGAGTGGGAGAGAGTGGGAGAGAGTGAAAGTGTGGCTACATAGGGTTTCTATACATAGTATTTGTAGGAGAATGGTATCTCTATTTTGAATTATTCTAAATGTTGTTTCTATGTAGTTGTTTTTAAATTCATTTTGTTATTATACTCTGTATATCATGACAAAATGGCATTAACTAACTTAGATATATCTGTTGAAAAGGACCTTTTGTATAATGTGTGAAAACTTAACATCATCTTGTTTTTCATGCTTCAAAATGTTCAATTCTTTTGTTGTTACATCATCACATTTAGGAAAAGTTTTATCACATCTTCCACAATACCACTGACCATTTTCATTAGTGTTTACCTTCTTTTTGCAGTGCCTATCTCCAATTTTCAAGGGGCATGTTGTATAACAAAAAATTTATACCTTATTGAAAGATAAGGTAGCTTTTATCTCTATCCAATAAGGTTTACCAGAGTTGGCAAGGTCTTGATCCTGTATTTGTGAGATACTAGGGTTAGGAACAAATAGGGTTAGGGTTGGGGTTCAATTACAGCTAGAGTTTAACTAGGGTTAGATTTCAATTAGGGCTAGAGTTTAATTAGGGTTAGGGTTCAATTAGGGTTAGGGTTAAGGTTATGGTTTGGGCTAAATCAGGGTTAAGGTTGAATTAGGATAAGTGTTCACTTAGGGGTTATTGTTGGAAGCTTAAGATTGAGCTTAAGATTTACTTATATAGTATTTTGGATAATAGAAACAATTTTTGATTTGATTGATTTAATATTTTCTAAATTCATTTTGAATTTAAAATCTTATAATTTATTCTCTAAATTCATTATAGAAACAATGTATGAGAATTTATTCTATTGATTTTGAAGGTGAAAGTGTGGCTACATATATAGGGTTTCTATACATAGTATTTGTAGGAGAATGGTATCTCTATTTTGAATTATTCTAAACATTGTTTCTATGTAGAAGTTTTTAAATTCATTTTGTTGTTATACTCTATAATTGGTAGTTTATATATTGTACTTTCTCTATACATGATATTTAGCAAGATTAGGGACACTAATAGAACCTTCACTTATTTTTTTAAAAAGACTAAGGAATGTATGAAAATTTGACAACATGAAAACCACTTGAAATAAAAGTGAAAATAAAAATTTAACATAGTAAAATGGCCAATCATGTGTGCCAAAAATGAAAAAAAGAACCATTTGTTGTTACTCTAATGTACAGCCACATACTAAATTACCAAGTGGATTTTATAAATGTATCATGCAATTTGGAGCACAATATTGGGAATCAATGTGAATAGTTCATCAGAAATTAGACAAGCTTTGAGATTAGGAAGGACCCAAGCTCTTTGAAGTTCCATCACTACCCATAACCCTAAACCCTAAACCATTAGCCCTTAACCCTTAAACCCCAAACCCTTAAACCCTCTACCCTCTCTCTCTCTCAAGTTTCTCCCTCCTACCCCCTCTCCCTCTCTCAGGTCTCTCTCTCAAGTCTCTCCCTCCTACCCCTTCTCCCTCTCTTAGGTCTTTCTCTCACTCACTCACTCCCTCTCTTAGGTCTTTCTCTCCCCCACTCCCTCCCTCTCTCTATCTCTCTCAGCTATCTTCAATATCCTACCCCCTCTCCCTCCCTTGGGTCTCTCTCTGACTCACTCACTCCCTCTATCTCTCTCCCCTTAACCCTAAACCCTAAACCCTTAAAGCTATCTACCCTCTGGTAAGCCCTCCCTCCTCTATCTCTCTCCTCCTCCCTCTCTCTCTCTCTCTCAAGTCTCTCCCTCCTAGCACCCTCCCTCCTCTCTCTCTCTCTACAGGGTCTCTCACTCATTCACTCTATCTAGAGTCTTCCCTCCTACCCCTTCTCCCTCTCAGGTCTTTCTCTCCTCCTCCCACTCCCTCTATCTCAGTCCCTCCATACCCTTAAACTCCTAAGAAACCCTTAAACCTTCTACCCTCTACCCTTAACCCTCCCTCCCTCTATCTATCTCCCTCCCTCCCTCTTTCCCTCTTTCCATCTTCAATCTTCATATTATGTTTCTTTGCCTTCTAATTTTGCATTTTAAATGAAAAAAATTGGTTTTACACCTTATTTAAGTCATTTAATCCTTGATTTTTGTCTCCAATAGATTTATTTAAAACTATAAACACCATCCAATTGAACACAATATTGGGAATCAATTTGAATGATTCTCATCAAGAAATTAGACAAGCTTTGAGATTGAAGGACCCAAGCTCTTTGTAGGTTTTCAATGAAGATTTAATTAGCCACAAATAGGAACAATAAGAAAAATAGAGATAGAAGGAAAATAAGATTCAACTATTGGTCCATTTTTGTTCAATATAAGTTGTATTTTAAATCATTATGTGTTGTTTTTATAACAACAAATAGATTTTTTGTGTTTAACTATTAGTCCATATGTGTTGTTTTTATAAAATAGAACACAGCGAACAAAACTTTGAAGTTCCATCACTACCCATAAAGAGATTAGAGGGTAGAAGGTTTATTAAGGGTTAAGGAGGTTTAGGGTTTAGGAGTTAAGGGGAGATAGAGGAGTGAGTGAGTGAGTGAGAGACCTAAAGAGGAGGGAGGGAATGAGATAAAGAAGATACTTGAGGAGAGAGAGGAGGAGTGGAAATTTCTAAATAGAAAGAGGGAGGGTTAAGAATATAGGGTAGATGGTTTAAGGAGTTTAAGGTTAAGGGTGGAGGGATAGAGATAGAGAGTGAGTGAGTGAGAGACTTAAGAGAGGGAGAGGGTAGGATATTGAAGATGGTTAGAGAGATAGAGAGAGGGAGAGTAGGAAGAAAGACCCTAAGAGAGGGAGTGAGTGAATGAGGAAAGACCTAAGAGAGGGAGAAGGGGTGGGAGGGAGAGACGTGAGAGAGAGACCTGAAAGAGGGAGAGGGGGTAGGAGGGAGAGACTTGAGAGAGAGAGAGGGTAGAGGGTTTAAGGGTTAAGGGTTAATGGTTTAGGGTTTAGGGTTTAGGGTTATGGATAGTGATGGAACTTCAAAGTTTTGTTCTGAGTGTTCTATTTTATAAAAACAACACATATGGACTAATAGTTGAACACAAAAATGGATAATGGTTGAACACTACTAACTTTTGAAACTCCTTCACATTTAATGGGAAAAATACATGTTATTTATTGTGCTCACAACATATTTGTAATGGGACAAACTATTAATAAGAGTATCAATGCTTATCTTGATGGAACTTCAAATTTTGTTCCTAATGTTTCACTCATGCCCTACCTTATGTCACTAGGCTTTCATGGTGTTGGAAAATTTCTTAGGGCTGGGGTTTTAGCTTTGTCTTCATCTTAAACCCTTGTGTTTATGTAATGCCTTGGTCAGGATCTATTTCACTGTTACCTTTTTTGAAGGGTTTTAAAAACATCTTATGCGCATCGTTTCGTCTAGGCCTAGTCCCTTTGGTCTTAATATTTTATTTCCTCCATGGGTTTTATTTTCCTAAGTCCTAGTTGGCCCTGTGCTGAACGCTTTTAAAAAAACTTGTCATTTTCCATCCACCTAGTAATGTCCCCTTGCCCTTTAATGAATGTTTTATTTTTCAAAATGATGAAATTTGCACTGCCATTGATCAAACTTCCTTCAAGATCAATGGTTTCCCGCCATCTCGTGATCGGGAATTGTAGGATGGTGATATCGTGGGCGGGCGACACGTGTCCCATCTATGGATCAAATTTGCGCGACTGTTCATCAAGTATCCTTTGATTTGAGTCGTTCCCCACCATCCCGTGATGGTGCTTTGGTTGATTGTGAAATCATGGGCAGCTGCCACATGGATTGTACAAGGTGGGGCCCGAGGAAATTTTCCATCCGCCTAGTAATGTCCCCTTTCCCTTTAATGAATGTTTTATTTTTCAGAAGGATGAAATTCGCGCTGCCATCAATTGAAATGCCTTCAAGATCAACAGTTTCCCGCCATCCCATGATCGGGAATTATAGGATGGCGATATCATGAGCGGGTGACACGTGTCCCATTTGGGGATCAAATTTGTGCGACTGTTCATCAATTGTCCTTTGATCTGAGTCATTCTCCGCCATCCCGCGATGGTGCTTTAGTTGATTGTGAAATCACGGGCGGCTGCCAAGTGGACTGTACAAGGTGGGGCCCGAGGAAATTTTCCATCTGCCTAGTAATGTCCCCTTTCCCTTTAATGAATGTTTTATTTTTCAGAAGGATGAAATTCGCGCTACCATCGAGCTTAATAAGTTTTAATAATTTTTAGTCATTTTAAAGATTTTTATTTTTTGATAAAGATAGGTATATTTAGACTTTTGATGGCTTATGTACAATTATGCATATTCTTTTATTTATTATATTTTTTGCAATATCATGGGTAAATGCACCAAGATGGTTGCACTTTTGTGGCCAAACAAGAAAAAAACAAGCCATAATGCGTTCGCGTTATAATGCGTTCTCGTTATAACGCGTTCGCGTTATGTCTTTTTAAAAGAAAAAAAAAGCAAATCCAAATATCATTTCTCATTTCATTTTTTCTATGTTTTAGCTCTGCTTGCGGCCAAAAACCCTGTTATATGCGCTCGCGTTCTTGGAGAGGTGATTTCTTCAAAATTCATCAACAACAATTGGATTTATTCACAAATATGGTGCCACGACGACGAAGAGATGCAAGAGGTAAGTATTGTTTGGTATTTGTTTTGAATTTGTTAGTTTTAAATTGATTTTGTTTGTTTTAGTTTAGAAATGAATGTTTTTTTTAATTTGTAGGAAATCCTCAACAAGAGGAGGAAAATCCTCAACCAAATCAGCCTCAACAACAAAATCAACCTCCCCCACCATTCTCTCAATACCCTTCTAGCACTCAAGAAAATTTGAGGAGTGAAATTGAAAACAATAGAAAAGAAGTTGAGGATCTTATTAGTAGGTTGAGTGATCAAAATTCTTCAACCACAGAAAGAATACATCTAGCAAATTCATTGAAGGATTTGCTAAGAAATGTAAATGCAATTACCCAACAAATATCTGGATGGAAAAATAGGAGGCAAACATCGAGGGTATATTATGCAGACAAATTATCATATAAACAAGTAAAATATTTAAAGATTACTAAAGGTGATTTGTGCTCTCTATTCACTGACCCTAGAACAAATCAAAATCTCACCCTCAATGCAAAGAGGTTTCCTATTCATTGGTGCCACCACCAAGAGATTAGGAACCATTTTTATGACAGATGGTATATGGTCTTTGATTACCCACCGTAAGTAATAACCTGAAGTCCCCAATATTTCTTAGGGAAATTATACCGTGAGTTTGTATTGGAACCCAAACTTGAATTATTTTGATATGAGGGAGTTTCAGGGGAGAGGTGGGGGGTCAACATAAGATATGCCCGGTGCATAGCCGAGTCCTACACGACAGGGGAGACAACCTCTGGCTAGGCCACCTCGTGAGCAGATTGTGATGCTTGCAGTTGCAAAGGAGAGTGCTAATGTAGAGACTTTGCAAGCGATCACATCCTTGACTCGGAGTGTCATCCACCACACTAGCCCCATTGTACAGCGTAATCCAGGGGAGTCTTTAGGTGGTGGCCTTTGAGGCCATGTGTGTCGATCTTGCGGAGCCACTTGTTCGTATGACCCTACCGACCCTCAGGAGGGTGCTACGCAGGATCCATATGCTTCTACGCAGCCTGATCTGTATGCATCTACAGGGATGGAAAGGGTAGCTGACATTCTGCATGATGCATATGGTATTGATAGTTAGGTAAAATTCAACATGTTCATTGAATTTAGTTTATTAAATTTTGATTGTGAAATGCAAGATTAACTAATTTAGTTTTATTATTTTAATAAAATTGCAGGGTCATAGTGTTGACCCTGGTACACCAAATTGGACCCACTCTTATTTTTGCAATACACCCACGCTGGGGTATGTAAAGTTAGTAAACAATTATAAATTTATTACATGTGTTAATAGCATTGTTCTTTACTCTAATGGTATTTTAATATGTGATTTTGGATGTTGAATGTGGTGTTGTTGGAGGTTTCAAGGAAACACCTCTGACTGCGAGTAGATTTGCTCAAACTTTCACTGAGGTAATATAGAATAAAGAGAACTTAAAGTTGATGAATTCTAAGTTTAATCTAGATTTGTGTATATATAGTCATAAGAGTATATGGGTTCACTAGGTTATTATTTGAAATCTTTTAAGAATGGTCCTACCATGATTGTTTGTCTTAGAATTCCTACACTAGCAAGCTATATATAATAAAAATTTAACATGGAACTGACAAAGGTAGAGCTACATTCTACTCCATCCCATATAATTTTTTGTGATGTCAACATAACCAAGAATAAGACGATGGATGTCCTACATGATGTCAATGTACCCAAAAATAAAATTTCTATCCTCGACCCTATCTATCAAGACTCCTTCAATATCTCCTAGATGCTTGGAGATGCTTAAGACTGGGTCAAAATACCCTATATTCTCTTCATTTGTTGCATAGCTCATCAAGTTTCCCTATATGTTCTCTAACTAATCATGATTGCATGGAAAGAAGTTATAAGTACTCATTAAACTCTCAACTATTGGAGCCTCCTCAAACTTTCCCATAGCACGTGGAAAATGATTAGAAATGATTAAATTCCCTAATAGGGTGTGGGAAATATTTTAGGAAAACATTTGACACTAATTTGATCCATTGAATTCTTCTTCATTCTTATATATTCCTCAAATATACCTTGCAATACCCTTATCATACCTAAATCTACTACATTCATGTCTTTGTTAGCTAGCATGTAGGTGATAAAGTATGGTCCATGAATTTTTATGTCTTCTTTTTTCATTTTTCTGTACAATCCTTTTTTATCTCACTACTAGGTCCTCACATAAAAAGAAAAGAAAAACATTACTTCTTTTTCTCATCTAAGGCCCCTAAGGTTTTAAACCCCTTAGATGCAAGGATTCAAAGCACATCAACCATATGGTACAAATGACTAAATCCCAAAGATGATTTGTAGCAATGAAAGAGTTTGGAAAGGTAGAGAGAGCTACACTATTGACTCAGGAGAAACTTCAGCTTTCAAAAATAAAGCCAATTAGGCTGGCAGACATGTGGATCAAGACAACATTTGGTGGAAGAGGAAGAAAGATGACTAGAACTCTGGAGGTCCACCATACTAGATTTTGATATTCAACCATGAGAGTAGAAGAGAGAGCTGATATCATGTATCAAAACATTAAGCATGCATTCTTCCAGCCAATGGATAAGGAGATGATTAATTTTCTTCATTTTCATTTGCATAACCATATCACGGCTTGGGAACCATGAAGACCAAGGATGTCCAGTTCTATGTGGAGGTAATGGATGTGGTCCTAACTTTAGGAGGGGCAAGAAGGTCAATGTATGATCCTGATGAATGGAGGAAGAGGGGTTGGCTAGATGTCTGAGGGGCACCCGGCCAGCGAGTAGGGACTCCAGGTTAGGATTGGTGAAGCAAAGCACCAAGGAGGTCTTACAAGGAGTGCCTAGAGTAGGTACATACAAGGAAAGGCCTTCCTCGCCTACTCCTCTTCCTCCTGCTTGAACCTCCTGAGGTCCTCTACCCCCTCAAGTATATCCACCTCTTGTAGATGTTTCCACCTCCATGCCTCGTGTGAGTTTTGACTCTCCTTGGTTTCTTTGGTCATTGCCTCACCTTGGTAGCCACCTCTTTGATCTCTTTGATCTCTGCCTTTGCCTTTGCCCTTAGAAGTCTGATCTTGCTTCCTCTTACTCATCTCTTCAATCTTTAATGCCAATTGATAACCTTGGTGCATTGTTTTGGGGCTTAAGAGAACCATCTCCTCTTGAATGTTCCACTTCAAACCATTGAGATACCTTGTCACCTTCATACTTTCATCCTCTGTGACATTGGACCTCATGCAAAGTCTTTGAAACTCCTCAGTATAAGAACTCACATCCTGATCTCTTTGCCTCAAACTTTGTCTCCTCTTATGCAACTGAATTTCATAGTCTTCAGGTAGGTATGCTTCTTTCACCTTGGTAACCATTCCCTTCCAAGTAGAGATAGGTTGTTTTCCTTCCTTCTCCCTCTCTATCTGAATGAATTTCCACCAAGTTAAGGCATAACCTCTTAGTCTTGATTTAGCCACCTTTACCTTTTGTGCTTCAGTGACTCCATCACACTCAAAATGGTTTTCCATTCCCTCTATCCAATCCATAACTAAATCAGCCTCCATCTTTCCACTAAACAGTGGTACTCCTTCAAGTGCTTTTCCACTCAAAGCCTTCAAAGCTTTCAAGAAGGGATCCACCTTCAATATAGGGTCAGGTTCAAGGATTCTATCCTCCTCTGCAACCTCTTCTTCTTTTGCTATCCTTCCATCAAACCGCATAACATTCAATGCTTGCTCAAGTTGGTCTAACATCTCTCTCAATACCCTATTGTCTTCCTCTATTTCTTCAGCCCTCTTGGCCAACTCAGCATTTGTCACCATGATGCTAGAACCACTAGACTATGTCTCTGACATACAAGATCAATCCCAAATCTTTTGCTTGCTCTGATACCAATCTGATAGGGAGAGGGGTTGGAGGAATCAATCACTGATTCCTACTCTAGGCCTTTCCTTGTAAGACCTCCTTGGTGCTTTGCTTCACCAATCTAACCTATAGGTCCCTAATCATGACTAGGTGCCCCTGGTTTGTCTGACCAACCCCTCTTCTATCACAAACTCCAACCACCAAGTCCACCTTGGTTCATTGCCACAACTCTTCCTTAGCCTTTACACTATACTAAAGACCAATCTTCCTCAACACTCCATCAACTCTTGTAGGGGTAGTGATAAGTCTTAAAAGGCTTCAAACTATCCTCCAAAGGTGTTTGAACAACCTCCAAGACTTCAACTTCCCATCGCTCTCACCAATCCTTTAGCTAGGGTTTGAAAGGCTAGTAGCCCTTGAGCCCCTATTAGGTCTCCTTCACCTACAAAATAGGTTAGAACTCACAAATATCAAAAGGACTTCCCACTCTTTTTCCAAGTTTCTTGGTTCACATGGACAACACTCAAAGATTCTTGAGGTCTTAGCCTTCCACTGTCCGTACAAAGCTCAAACATGAAATGGAGCAAAAACTAGGGTTTTAAGCCTTCCCTTGACAGTTAGCAAACTTCCAATTTGTTTACACACCAAATGGACAGATGGAGCCTCCTCCTTCATGTAGTAACAAGGTAACACACCACCCTACCTCCTCCAAGAAGAAAATCCTCAATGGCTCAGCACCCCTGCAAGATTTGTGAACTACACAACAAGTTTTTCCTAGCTGGACCTGCATTGGCTCGCCTAGGGCATCACTTTGCTAGCAACTCTTGCACTCAAACAAAACCTACCAACTAACATATGTACAAGCATGGTGTCTAGGCACTATTTCCAAAAGGCCATACGGTTTATACGGTGGAAAAGTGCTCTAGCACCCCATGTACTCAACACTGCCTATTTCAGGCCAGCAAGCACAAAGAAACCAAAATATTTACAAAGAGACAAGAAAATGATTGAAAGAACTATCTAAAGGCTACAAAAAACTTGTACTAGATTTATTCCATCCTACACACAACACAGAACCAGATTTAATCCATTAGAGCCTTCTTTCAGACCAAAAAATAGAAAATTTCACTCAAAAAACTATTTTCCTTCAATTTCCAACAAAACAATCCATACAAATGTACTTTCAACCTTGTACAAAGGTCGAGGAAACCTTTAAATATGCTTTCCCAATATTTATTTTGCCAATGGGCCCTTCTTGGCTGCTCAAACACAAAAGGAGCATGTTTTTGCAAAAAATGTCAATAATTGCAAAAACCTCCATTCCTAAACTTTGGACTAGAACCTTTTTGTTTCTCACCCATGGTCAACATGACCTTATTAGAAAACATCATTCCAACCACAAAAATTCCTGAAGGCATACATCTAAGTCATAAACTCATTCTATACTTCCACATTTTTCCTAGTGTGCTCTCTATTGCTTCATAGGTGCTCCTGCACCAATGAAATTAAGGAAGAACAACAAGAGAGGAACAAGAAAAATAAAATCAATGCATAGCTCTAGATTTTCATGAGAGCTATGGAGCAACCTCATCTAAAATATTTTGAACTAGGAGCTGTATACCATTTAGAGAGCTTGGTTTTCATGGAGTTCCTTTCAAAGCCTATGATTTTATTGTTCCTATGGTAAACTGTTTGGTAGAGTTGGTGGAATTACCTTTCTTAGTAATCAATATTAGTGAGATTG
>VDFB02206016.1:0-19796 GCA_007258455.2 Sequoia sempervirens
CGCACTTCAAGAAATCATAGCAACCCAACCTACAACAACCGAGGTGCTCTTCCGATCTGTGACACACCCTGCCCAATCAGAATCTGTAAAACCATGTAACTCCAAGTCTACATCTGAAGTATACCTCAACCCATATCCAACTGTGCCACGCAAGTATCTCAGGATATGTTTAGATGCAACAAGATGTATCTGTCTCGGATCACACATAAACTGGCTAAGTGCACTCACTGCATAGCAAATATCAGGTCTAGTGTTAACCAAATACATTAGAGACCCAATCAACTGTCTGTACAATGTAGGATCCACCAAGTCTGAATTAGCTGCAGCCTCCTTCAACTTATGTAGGTTGGTCTCCATAGGTGTACACATGGATTTGCAATCCATCATTCCAAATCTCTTAAGTATATCAATGGTGTACTTTCCTTGACTTAGAATCATCTCATCTGGTTTCTGCCAGACTTCTAAACCAAGGAAGTAATGCATGAACCCAAGGTCCTTCATCTCAAATTCTGAAGTCAACTCCTTCTTGCACTCGAGAATCAGGTGATCTTCTCCAGTAAGGATCAAATCATCAACATATAAAACCAATATTAATGCATCACCATTGATTACCTTGAAGTAGAGATTTGAATCAGCATCATTCTTCAAGAAGCCCAAACTAGATAGGTATCGATCAATCCTTTCGTACCAAGCACGAGGAGCCTGCTTAAGACCATACAAGGCCTTCTTCAGCTTACACACATGTGACTCCTTCTCATGAACTTCAAAACCATCAGGTTGCTCAATGTAAACTTCTTCCTCAATTACGCCATTGAGAAAAGTTGTCTTCACGTCCATCTGATGAATCTTCCATCCTCTCGATGCAGCAATGGCAATAATAGTTCTAACAGAGGTGTAACGGGCAACAGGAGCAAATGTTTCTTCGTAATCAACTCCCTCTTTCTGAGAAAACCCTCGAGCCACAAATCTTGCCTTATACTTCTCAATGCTCCCATCTGCAGCATGCTTGATTTTGAAGAGCCATTTCGAAGATACCACTGATTTGCTCTTAGGTCTAGGAACAATGTCCCAAACATCATTCTTCAGAATTGATTGATATTCCTCTGCCATTGCATCTCTCCAAACCTGATGACTGAAAGCTTCTTCAACACATGAAGGCTCTGAATCAATAATCTGACTCATCAAGGCAACATAATTGAAGAACTTATGAGGCCTTTTACTTTCTCTGAATGTGCCTCTAGGAGCTGCAAAGCTTTCTGCCTCTTGCATAGTGCGCCTAGCCCATAGAGGTCTCTTTCTTCCAATGACAATGTTAGTAGGCCCATCAGTAGGCTCCAAGGGTTCAATAGGATCAGCATCTTCTTTTGGTTCAACAGTCTCCCTCTGAAACTCAGGAGTATGGTCAACTTCCATATCCTGAGGAGGCTCTTCGTTACTGATCTCCATGTGAGTGCCCTTGGATCTCCTAAATGCAATGTCTTCCTCAAAAGTAACATCCCTACTGATCTCGATTAACTTTTGTCCTGGAATGTAAATTTTGTAGGCTTTAGATGTCTCGCTGTAGCCCACAAAGATGCCCTTCTTGCCAGAAGGCTCCAACTTAGTTCTCTTCTCCTTCGGAACATGGATATAAACAGGACATCCAAAGATTCTTAAGTGACTGACTTCAGGTTTCTTCCCTGTGAAGGCTTCTTCCGGAGTTATATTCTCCAAGACTTTGTGAGGACTTTTGTTCTGCACATATACAGCTGTCCTGGAGGCTTTTGCCCATAAGAAAGTCTGCAAATCTTGATCATGAATCATAGCCTTTGCTGCTTCCATGATTGTCCTGTTCTTTCTTTCTGCAACACCATTCTGCTGGGGATTATAGGGAACACAGAACTACCTCTTAATCCCTACATCCGTACAAAAGTCTAGAAAACTACCAGAGGTGTATTCACCACCATTGTCAGATCTAAGGACCTTAATTCTTTTACCAGAAAGGTTTTCTACTAAGGCTTTAAACTCCTTAAATCTAGCTAATACTTCCTCAAACTCTTTAGACCTCAAGAAATAAATCCAAGTTTTCCTAGAGTGATCATCAATAAACAGTACATAATACAAAAATCCACTTGAAGATGGAACAGACATAGGACCACATAAATCTGAATGGATGAGATCTAAAATACTCTTAGATCTATTTTCACTACTATGAAAAGTGGCTTTTACATTCTTACCTAGAGCGCATCCCTTGCAAGTGCCTTCATGCTCCTTGTCGAACTTAGGTAGACCTGTCACCATCTTCTCCATAATAGGCAAGGCACGAAAGTGTAGATGCGCCAATCTTCGATGCCAAAGATCACATAGAGAAGAAGTATCATGAACCAAGGCTTGTAGAGGACGAGTGCAAACCCTGTAAAGACTTTCATGTCTCACTCCAATAACTTGAGCATCTTTGAAACTAGAGTTCTCCATCCATACAAGAACTTTGCCTTTTGAGAAGGCAATTTGATATCCTTTATCTTCTAGGGCTGAAATAGAGATGAGATTGCGCTTGATCCCCGGAACATAAAGAACATTGCTCAACTGAAGTGTAATACCTGAATCCAAATGGAGAGTAGAGGTCCCAATCCCTTTCACGATGTAGCTAGCATCTCCAATGATAACTTGTTCCAAAGAGTCTTTCTTCACCAAGTTTGATAAGTGCTCCTTGAACCCGGTAATGTGACGAGAAGCACCACTGTCAATTAACCATGTGTTGGTGTCGGTGGCAACATTGCTTGACAAGGCTGAACAAAACAGATATTCATCCTTCTGAGGAGAAACATTCTCTACATCTGCAACAGAGGCTTGGTGCTTAGGTCTGTCAGGGCAATGTTTGGCAAAATGACCAAACTTGTCACACCTAAAGCGTTGAATTTTAGACAAATCTCGCTTCTTTTTTGGGAGGAGAAGCATCATCATTTCCTTTGTCACGATTCCTCTTGTAGTGTCCCTTCTTTCCACCTTTTCCTTTCTTCTTCGAAGCTTGGGCTGCAAGAACATGGATTTCTTGATTAGAGGAACTTGGACCAACACCTCTAGCCATCAACCTTGATTCCTCTTGGATGCAGTCGGCCCTCAAACGATCAAACTTCGGGAGTTTAGACCTTGCACTAATTCCTTGAATATAGGACTCCCAAGATAATGGCAAGCCATTGAGTGCAAGCATTGTCAAGTCTTTATCTTCAACCATATGACCAATTGTGGAGAGCTGATCTCTCAATTCTGCAATCCTCATGAAGTAGGCGATCACGGTCTCTCCTTTTGACATCTTCACATGATGAAGTTGTTGCTTCAGCGCAAGAGCCCGACTGGTGTTGTTGATTTCATACATTTCTTCCAAGGTTTTGAACATCTCCCTAGCGGTCTTCAACTTGGAAACAATAGGGACGATGTGGTCTTTAACGGAGTCAACTAGCAACTTCTTTGCTTTGATATCTTTCTTCCTCCATTGCAGCTTCTCTTCTTCCTCTTCAGGTTCGGGAACCTTGGACTCCGCAAATTCAACCAAATCATTCTCCTCCAATGTAAGCATGATTCGGAATCTCCATGAGGTGTAGTTTGAAGCCCCATCGAGTCTATCCTCGATCTTCAATCCGTTCACCATATTGAATGTTGTGAAGATAGATAAGAACCTTCAACAAAGAATAGAATAATGCTGTGAAAGCACAAATCTAACCACGATCTTTTTCACACCCGCTCTGATACCATGTTAAGTTTAGTGATCAGATAAGTGCACAGAAAATTAATTCAAAATCAGACACAGTAACACAGCATATACCCTGGGAAAACCCTCCTCTTGAGGGAGAAAAACCCAGCAACAAAGATCTCTCTTATATATATAAGTAATGGCAATAATTCTCTTTACAATGAGGCCAATACCAAGGCCAATTCTGCTGCAACTTCACAATATATAGAAACAGATAACAATTCTACCTTTAATGAACTCGCACTGATCTATAGAAGAATCTGCACTGCCTTAGATAAATTCGCACTGCCTTAGAAGAATTCGCACTTGAATGAGTTATTCGAACTTGCTTAAAATCGATATATGAAAAATGAATAATCATGAAGTAACCAACAGAGATCTCTTTATATATCCATCGATAGGAATATATCCAATAGATGTAACCTTCCAAGATGCAATGTCGGCCTCTAATGTAAAGACGTCTCTTTTAGAAAAATCGCGCCAATTAAATGAAGTCGGCTAATTAAAATAATTACGCCTCTTGAAGAATAGAATATATTTAACACATAATAATGAAACGTCATTTAGTGTTTATCTTCTTTTAGCAAATCGAAGTGACTTCTGATTCGTGCCTTTAGAGATCTTATAACTTAGATAGCCTTTGGCTATTATCTAATTTCTTCAAGGAATGATATCGCTGGAAGTTGCTACGATGCTGCTTGAAACATTAACAATGCCATTATGCGGCTGAAACTCCTGGTGATGCCCCTACTGCTTAGCCCCCGGAGTCGGAGGTGGGGTCTCTCTGGGTAAGAATGTAGGCTGTCCAGGCCTACGCTCATGGTAGATCGGTGATGGCTGTCGTGGTGCTGATGCCAAAGGCTGGTCCACTACTACAGTCCTGCTCGACTGTCCGATCTGAATATAATGTGGCTGTGACGGAGTACACTGCCTAATAGTGCCCATCAACTGGGACATCATGTCCATCATGTTATCATGCCTGCGTCTGAACTCCTCATCAGTAATGTCGCCCTCTGCATGTGCTTTCCCTGAATCCCTAAGTGTCTCTGTAGGAATCTCACGGTCTGCCATCAGGGTTGCAACACTGTTCTCGCTGCCGTTGGAGCTAGATCTGTGAATACCCAACACTCCTGATGCTGTCTCACCTTCAGGAATAGGTGGACCTGTCCAATCCTCGGCTCTACCTGTTCCTGTACCCTTGGTATAATGAATTATGTCTCTACTCATGAAAAAGCAACCAAAAAGCACTCTGTATTCTGAAAAAGCAACTGAAAAAGCACAGGATGGCAGGAAATCTGTGCTCTGATACCACTGTAAGAATCCAGGTGATTCTCAACCCCGAAACCCTAACTGAAATGCTGATTTTTGATAGTTTTGTGTGTTTTGTATTTTTTTGAGGGTTTTGATAAATAACATGAAAGCTGCGATTTGCTTAATAAATGCTTAAAAATTCATTAAAGATCCTAAGGCAATTAAAATGCGTAGAAATTGCTCAGAAGTCAAAGGTGCATCACTTTATTGCATTTCCAGAGCATTTACAACAGCAAAATTGACATATGAATGAAATATGAATTTATTTCTAAAGAACCTGATTTCTCTTGCAGCCGCTTGATAGGATGAAAGAGATTATTACAGCTAACGCCAGATCACAGATCTCCGAGCTCAGAAAGAAGAGAAACCTCCAGGAAACCAAGGCGCACCAGATCCCAATGATATCAACTGAAGACTGAAGGCGTTTTTTCTTCTGAATAAAAAGTACGGCCTGCTGGTACAGATTTGTACGGCCCAGCTGCTGTCATAAATATGGTACAGACTTATTGAAATTAGTGCCAGATCTCCGTGAGAAGAACTCTGAAAGAATCGCCTCAAATGCTTGATGAATATTCTCTGCAAACTCTGCCTGAATCAATCAATAATCTCAACTGCAACTTCTGAGTGAAGCTACCAAGTAGACAATCTTCAACTGGTATTGCACAGTCTCAGTATGCTAGATTCTGAAGAGGTATCATTCTCCAAAATTGTTCGTCTGCTGAAACCCTAGGTTTTGCAAACTTCAATGCTCAGAGCAAATAGAAGACAAATTGAATAATCAAATCATAAGAGTTCGATTTGTCTTTTCCTGTGAATATATAGCTCCTTGTAAAAATTCGACCCAAAGACTCTTTTTAATAATCATTTAATTAAATGATTAAATACGCCCCTTTTTGACTTAGGAGAAAAACATTAAATAATTGGCGCCATCATTAATGAATAATCACTTATTCATTATATTAATTTTTCCACTTTATTATAAAGTATAATAAATACTTTATAATATGCCTTTATTTAAATATTTAAATAAATTAATAAAGTGACTTTAATATAAAGTCAAAATTATTAATTATTCAATAAATCATTAAATACTCCGTTATTTCTCCATCTGACTGTCAAATTGAAGAACTGGGTCGACTCTGAGCTAACAGCTGAACCAGGTGCCCTGCCCAAAATAGCAGCTTCCGCCTGACTGACTTTCTAAAAATAGAAAGTCTCCGAAAAACCACTCTGAAGGATTCTGCGAAGGCCCAACCTGAAACAACTGCAACAATGAAGCTCCAGAACATTGGATAACTGCCTCAATTGATCCTCTGCACACATCTGTCAGCCTACGAGGATCGAAATAATAGGCTAACCACGTAACCAGCTGCGCTGACTAGGATGGGGACATCACAATTTGGCAAATCTCCTCATACAATTTTGGGTCAAAGTATTGTAGCATTGGAGTTCTGGAAGTTTACTTGCACTTGTGCTGTGTGGTTTAACATTCTTTATCAAGAGCAAACTGTAAAGGGAATTTCAAACAAACACACTAATATTTAACTGTTTGACGAAATGCCTATCATTATGCCTAAGCAACTAAGTTGAAGGAAATCGAAAAAAATTATATGCAAATCAGGGTAGTGTTGATGTGATTTTCGTGATTGCACCAACACAGAATAAAGTCGCCAACAATTAATATACCTCCGGGGATTATAGAGTGGGAGGATTCGATGTTGCCCCGCGGAGGGGGAAGGGGTTTATTCATTCCGGCACTAAGAGCGGAGGCCCTACTATCTATCTCTTCCGAACTACTCGGAATAACTTCTCTAATCACGGTCCTCCCACTAGGCCTTTCTGATAGTAGGGGGTAGGACCGCCGCATTGATTGATTAAGCGGGGGCAGGGACCTCATGAAATTCACTTCGGGTCTCCCAGTCGACCCCTCCCTATGAGCTAATCCACTCCATCGGGGGAGGTCAGGGAGTTTGTTTTCCAGTTCATGCTCTTCCTATATTCGGCGGAGAGTTCCCATATCTTATAGTGGGGGCCAGCCCGAGTTCGGATTGCTTTTTGCCACCCCGCGTTTCACCTCATTAATTAACCTCCCACCCAGCGGCCTTAGAATAGTAGGGGCTCATTAGAATAGTAGGGCCTTAAAATAGTAGGGAGCCTGCTAGCCCGGGTAGATGAGTTGAGGGAATGTCGAGTTGTGGGTGGGTGGATTCTAGTTGTGGGGGAAGATAGTTAGGGAACCCACCTGGCCTCAACCATTGCTTCCAGCGATTCCACATCCTCTCGCTGCTGATCCTGAGTGCGCTTCTTTCCGGTGGTCGGAGTTCGTGTGTTCCCAATGGGAGCAATGCCCCGCCAGAAGCTATAGGTGGAGAGGGAGAATCAATGGCTAAACCCAAACAATCAACTGCATCACGGAGAAGCCTTGTGACCCAGCATTGGATTCAATCGTTCCTCTCTTCTCGACTGACTGCTTGCTCCGACATTCTTTCTTCCAAACAACTTTCGGGACTTACAAAGGCTTTTATGCACTCGACCTTCTCGTGATAGGTAATAGTATTAACGGATGTGGATGGGCGTACCGCCCAATTCATCCTGTGGTTGCTAAGTATATAGGCACATGCCCATTTCTTGCGAGAAAGGACGGAGGTAGGTACATCCTGGCACATTCAATTGGCAACTCTGATTCCTCGACTTAGCTCGAATGCTGTTCCATTGATTCATGCTTGGCCATGTTTGTTTCGGGAGAGGGACTGACTTAAGAGGATCGGGGATCTTAGCTCGCCTCTGCTCGGTCGGGTTCAACATCATCACTTCCATTTGTTCCAGCATT
Source organism: Sequoia sempervirens (assembly GCA_007258455.2). Classification (NCBI taxonomy): domain Eukaryota; kingdom Viridiplantae; phylum Streptophyta; class Pinopsida; order Cupressales; family Cupressaceae; genus Sequoia; species Sequoia sempervirens. Next base: position 7,872 of record VDFB02206016.1, read on the forward strand.
CTCCCTTTGTTCCAGCATTCTCCCTACCCCCCAGGCATGGGGGCATAGCGACTTATTGTTCCCACCCAACCCAACCCTGGGCACCTTCTATTCCCACATGAACAACCCGGGTGGGGGGGGAATTATAGGTGAGGTAGATGCCGTTGGTTGGGTGGGGGGGAATGAGAGTGATTTGTTTGTTGGAAGAAAAGTAGTGAAGCCAGATACAATTCCCAGGGTGGGAGGGTTGGGTGGGAATTGTAGCAATAAGTGGGTGTCAAGGATCGATCTATTGGTGTCAAGGATCCGTCTCGTCGTGTCAAGGATCGATCTCATCCGCCACCACCCAAATTCAATTATTGGGCGCCAGCCACCACCCACCAACCCCACCGGGCCCCCCCCTGCAGGGAGGTAGATTATATTCGTGGGAGGCCCCGGAGGTAGATTATTGTTGATACGCCTAGGGTGGGGAGAGTAAGTAGGGAGGGGGCCATTAATGGGAGGGCGCCACCACCCTACTCCTTCCGCGGGTGGGAGGGCGCCACCACCCTACTCCTAATTTCCTTTCTCGCTCACACTGTAGCCCTACTATTCTAAGGGCAAGCCCATTACTTTTTCCTTACTAGACCATCTAAAACGTCGATCAAAAGTCCCACTGCCCCCCCCCCCTTAGAATAGTAGGGCAATCACCCTCCCACCCATCCCAACTATATCCTCCCACCCCTCCTCCCACCCACCCCAGATTATTCAAGCCCATGACTTTTTCCCGGGAGGTCTAGGGATCATTTGTCCCGACTGGAAAACAAGCCCATTACTTGTTCCCCCAGATCGAAATTGAAAAAAAGTACCGACTGGCCCATTACAACAGAATTTTAGGGGGGCCCTTTGGGGCTTTGTTCAACCTCCCACTTTTGATCGTGGACATGACTGTCAAACAAGCCCATGACTTTCTCCACGCTTTGGGACCATGTTACGTATAGAATCGAGCCTTTAGAATAGTAGGGCACCGGCCAGACCGGGGTGGGGTTCACCCAGGAGGATATAGTGGAGTAACATGGCCACGGGGCTTATAGTCCCACCCAACCCTGGCAATAGGGGGGCGGGGGTGGAGAGTAGGACTTCTTTATCACCCGTTTCTCGCCCCCAAGTTTTAGACAGGCAAGATCCTTTGTTTCTATCCTGTGGGAGGGAGGGAAGGTGTGTGCTGTACAGGATGGAAAGTGAACAAGAAAAACTGTTCTGAAGTTCGATGGTTAGGGAGATGGTCCTTGCCCTCACCCACGGAGAGTTAGCCTTTCTCTTAGTCGTTGGGCTAGAACTTCCTACTCCATCCTGGCAGGGGTTCATCAGGAAAGCACAATCCCCCTACTATTCTAAGGGCTCTGGCGGAAAGAAAGAACAATCGTTTGGTACCATGCGAGGATTAGACGGATCGACCTTCCTTCCAACAAAGTTAGGCCCTGGTAATGAGCAAGCACAGTAACTCCCTGCCTCCCATCCAACAATATTACCGGTGCCTTTTGAACCCCCTCTAACTGGATGTCTTACCTCAACTCGTTAATTAGGCCATCCGGGGGTGTAAAGGGAGGGCACCCCCTACGGTAGCTCCTTTCCATCGGACCTAACTTTCTTTCTTTGCATCCATCCCCCCTACAATTCTATGGCCCACCACTCCTAATGATATGGTCAAATGCAGAGGACTTCAACCTCGCTCCGCGGGGAGTTCTAAACTATAGTTCCCTTAAGCACACCCGAGAATTATAGTATAGCTACTCACCGATGGGTGAAAGCCTGAACTGAACACCGGGAAAGAAACTAGAATCGGAAACGGAGTTCCATCCAGCCTCCGGTCCAACTATAGTTAATGAACTTGCATGCTCTTGATCAAAGTATCCAGCACGCTAAGATTGCGAGAGAGTTCGTGCGTTCAACTCCAAGGTTCCTTCAGTGCAATAGAATACCCTTAGTTGGCTTGATGTGTTTTTGCTGGTATTTCAAAGGGACTTACGCAATTGTTCGACAACTGATAGCAGACATCAGATTAAGGGTTTCACGTGGTTCGAATGATTTGGAAGGTGAGCACAAGTTTCCTAACACTAACCAGAAATGAACTAAATTTAAATGAGTGTAGGGATAAGAAGGTTCTAAATTCTACTTTAAGATGGGATGTGGGATTAATCTCAACAGACTTCAACCAAACTCTGCTCCACCTCGCGTTGGACAACTTACACAAAGTTGGTGCAATCTTCAAGGGAGTGGCAAGAGGTTTTCAAGTCGCAATTCGGCATCAAGACACCATCAAGACGATGCATGCCGAGACGTAAATCACAACCGAAGTTAAGCTTGTAAAATTTTCCAGTTGACCACACAAGGCAAACTTGCCGTCAACAAGCTGCTAGTGGTATGGACTAAAACGAAGCCTTGATTAACACCACAAATCCACAGCTAACATCTACTTGCATGAAAATGAAATTATGCTACTTTACGCTACTTGAAGTAGAAGGGATGAAGAAACCTTGCTAACTGCTTATAACAAAGATGAATTCACCATTCAATGAAAGATCTTTTATTATAATAGTTTTCACAACAATCTCTTACAAATTTTTCAAGGGAAAACTTTCCTTTTCATTCAAACTATGCTATGCTAAGCTATTACAACTAAAGTCTCCCTGCTCTACTCTCTAGTCTGATCTAGTGTCTAACTGAATTACAAATGAGGGGGGATGCCCCTTTATATAGCTGGCCAAGTCCAACGGACGGCTCGGATTACAATTAGATGGATGGCCCAAATTGTGCCACCTAAGCCCTAACCCTAAAAAGAGGAGTGGAGTAATAAATGAACCATTAATGTCCACCATCCTCTAGAAGATTCCTGTTCATAGACACGTTCGCACTGTTCTTCTTTCTGACTGCAAATTGGATGAGTCTGATCATCATTGGTTCGACTTCTTGAAAGGGTATGGCAGGCACGTCCTCGATCTGACTCCAAGGCGACAACTTCTTTCCCTTGCTCGACGATGATTTTCCTCCTTGATGTTGTTCTTCAACTTTGAAGTACTTGATGGTGACCATTAATGCTTGGGTTTCCATTTTTTTCTCCATCCTGAGCTTTGAAAACATTTCTTCCTTGCCACCTGCCTCCTTGAGTTGGGTGCATTTTGGGTCTTTGAGGAGAAATTCTAACACTTAGCCATTTCTTCCAACATCTCTATTCATGATTTTTTTAACATCTGTAGGCTGGGGCATATAACACTTGTGCATCATATTTCAATGCCTTAGACAAATTTCATCATCCTCAAGGGTGTATTTAAGAGATGCATTTTAAAATCATCTTTTGAAAGTGTAAACTTCAACTGCATCTTCTTCAAGAAATTTATTTCACCAGCTGAGGTGTTGACAACTTTGATTTTATTCATTTCTGGCTCAAGAAGACTATCCTCATGAAGAATTTGAGCAAATTCACCCAGGCAATCAACTTCGAATTCATCAGCCAAGGCATTTTATTTTCACAAACATTTCTTTCTTTGCCTTAGAAAATTTCTTAAATTTTCCTTAAGAAATTCATCAATCTGGTGCCCATCAAAAATCTTCATCTCGGAATCCTTGGCGAGCTATGGAAGACTTTGAAATCAATTCCTTGTCGCAGATGTTCGATACCCAGAAGAAAATTGCCTTCAGAAAGCGTCAAATCCATGGGTCTACAAACGAAGGGGTACATTTAATTTTTTTGAATTTTAACCTTAGAAAAATATTTGTCAATCAAATTTATTCTTATTCTTCACATCCGGGTGAATTTTCTTTGCTCTGCCTTGAAAATCTTCTTCAATCTCATGAAGCCGGCACATTCTGACGTATCCATTGCCAATTCATCCATGCCATAGAAAATTTCATCACTTCTTCAAGCTTAGGCGTATTTTCCCCTAGAGGTGGAATTTTATGCCTTAGAAAAATTTCAAATAACATCACTAGCATGGGCGCATAAACTTCCATTTTAGCTTGCCTTAAAATTTTTCAAGCTACCTCTTGGCATTTGGACGCATTTAACCCTCTTCACTTTCATTTTGCCATACTTGAATACTTTCCAATCACTTGCTCAAGTTGGGCGCATTTAGCCCTCTGCACTTCCAATTTCCTTGCCTTAGAGAAATTCTTTCAATACTCAATTCTTGTCCCAGGCGCATTTGGAGGTGTCAACTTCCAGTTTCAATGCCTTAGTAACATTTCCTACCCTTCTCAAGGTCCAGGCGCATATAGAGTAGTGAACTTTCAATTTTGATGCTTTAGAGAAATACCTAACTCTTCCTACAAGTCAAGGCACATATGACCCTTCAAGCTTTGAGTTTATTTGCCTTAGAAATTTTCAACATTCTCGTCTTCAAGGCTGGGCGCATTTGGGAGCTTCTACTTTCATTTTTCACACTTAGAAAATTTCCTAGGCATTTCATCTTCCATTCTCCCTCAAGGGTGCATTTGGGGGTGGGAGCTTCCAATTTCCCACACTTACAAAAATTCAAACTTCACTCCTTCTCACTTGGGCGCATATGCTAGGCTGAGCTTGAAGTTTCATTGCCTTAGACATTTTTCAAGGTTGATTATCCACTAGGGTGCATTTAGGGGTCCCTACTTCAAGTTTGCAACACTTAGAAAAACTCCAAGCATCTCCATGCAAGTTGGGCGCATTTAGCTAGGTCTACTTTCAGCTTCCACAGAAAAAAATTCAAACTTCTTCTTCAAAAGGTTGGGCGAATTTAGCACCTTGAGCTTTCAATTTGTGACACTTAGAAATTTTTCTAACTTCTCCTCCAAGTCAAGGCGCACATAAGGGGTCTTGCTTCAAGTTTTAGGTACTTAGAAGATTTCATGACTCTCCTCCCATGCTAGGCGCATTTCTACCTTTGAGGTTCCAATTTGCAACACTTAGTGAGATTTCCAACCATCTTTAGCTTCCTAAGGCGCATTTGAGGGGGTAAGCTTCAAGTTTTCAATACTTAGTAAAATTTCCAACCTCCTCTCACTTCAAGGGTGCATTTTGAGGTAGCCACTTCAAGTTTAAATGCCTTAGAAACTTTTCAAACTCCATTTCCAAGTGAAGGCGCATTTAGCATAGTGAGCTTTCAATTTCTATGTCTTAGAAATTTTCAAGGCCTCCTCTTCTTCTTGGGCGCATATGAGGCCTTGAGCTTCCAATTTTCAATACTTAGAAATTTCTTGGAGCTTCTCCTCATCTTAAGGCGCATTTGGGGTAGGGAGCTTCAAATTTCAAGTACTTAGAATATTTTCCATCCACTTCAAGCTTGCAAGGGCACATTTCAAGGGGACCCATTTTCAATTTTCTAGACTTAGAAAAATTTTAGCTTCCTGCCAGGTTGAGGGCACATTTCGAGGTATGAGTAGGATGAACTCCAAACTTGGGCGTTTTTTCCTCATCTTCACCAGCCAGCTCAATACTTACTATATGTAGTAAGTTCCAGGTTTTCCCTCTTCTGAAGCTCAGATTGCTTTGAAATTTTAACCACAGGATCCTCATGACCTAATTAATTTGTTCACACTGCCATCTTGAGCTGACCTGCTATTTATAGTATGTTTCTGAAGGTGGTTTACTATTTATAGCAACTGCTCAGTTTCATGACTTCCACTACTCCGTTTGACTTTAAATTTGAATGACGTGACCCTCATCGGTAGACTTGCCCATTCACACTAGCGCCTGCTACTGATTTACTATTTATAGCCTGTTTCTGGAACGCCTTACTATAAATAGTAAGTGCTCCGATTGCCTCCAAATTTTATCAGTGGATAGCTTGAAAGATACTGATCACAGTGGGATACACCGGTTTTTGAAAATTCTGGCATTTTACCCCTCATTTTGGGTCCCGAAGCTGTAAACCCCAATTTGACCTGCATGTTGCTCAAATGGTCTCCGTTTGACCCCGTTTCTGTTGCATGTCGTTGTGTTCATGATTCTGAAGTGTTGGGTAGCTGCCGAAGTGACCCTGCTAAAAATAGTAAGTGTCTGAAAAAGTGACCCATCAGCTGTCGAATGAGTTTGCATGTCACACTGCCCGAGATCTCTTAAAAAACCCAGAAAAATGATCAACATCCGAGCACTGGCTAAAAATAGCAAGTCCCGGAAAAGTGATCAACTCTGTTTGCATGTTACCTCGTCGCGTAGCTCTCGGAAAACTCAGAAAGATTATGCCGACATGCGCTGAGAAATCTTGCATGCAAACCCTAAAAATGACCCTCGAAGGCAGAACTGCTAAAAATAGTAAGTTGTCTGTTTTAGCTCAAATTTTGCAAGTAGGAAACTCACAGCGTTCTAAGTGCAGTGCAGTCGTCAAAATTTGAAAATCCCAAGGAAATAGGCCCCAAATTGGTACTTACCAAAAATAGCAAGTTATCAGAATTCAGCGAAAATTTAGTCGAAACTTGTTTGTAGCCCTCCTGACAATAATATTAGTCTCAGATTTCAATAGCCAAACTTGATTTGACCTCAAACCGACATGAGAAATGCAAACCCTAATTCTACAGACTTATCCAAAATTTCAATTCGGACGGGCACATCCCCGGAAAGACAAGCAGCAAAGAGAGAGACAGCGGGAAAAACCAACCAAAAACAAGCCAAAAGACCCAAACGAAGCAAAAATTAGGGGGTCCCCATTTGCAATGGGGTGATGTGTGAAAAGGTCACAACAGGTAGCTCACTACAAACCCTAACTTCTGATATAAAATTTCTGATTTCAAACAAGGAAGAATAGCAACATATATCTTTCCAAAATGCCTCAAATAACATAGCAAATATAACTATCTTCAGATATGAGTGTAATCAGCAGTATGAAACATCAATATGACCATCCAAACATGCAATAATTCTGATTATTAGTTTGCCCAATCTGCTGCTACAAAATCAGACTTAATGTTTATGCAATATCACCACAAAATGGGCTCCAAACATGCCCAAAAATATTACTGAAGTTTTCTGCTATGAATATACCCTAATTACATGCCAAAAGATGTATGAAATGTTGCTCCACAATAACCCTAGCTGGGCGAACTACTCTGTTGTGACCTTTTCACACATCGCCCCATTCAAGATGGGGACCCCCTAAATTTTTGCTCCGTTCCGGTCTTTTGGCTTGGGTTTTCTTCTCTCTCCCGCTCTGTCTCTTTTCTGATGTCTGCCTTTCGGGGGATTGTGTCCGTCATTGAGCTTAAACGCGAAAATACTGACCAAGTCCAAAATTAGGGTTTCATCGTTTCTGGTCAGTCCAAGGTCAAGTAGAGTCAGGAAATTGAAAATTGAACTTAATGTTGTTGTCAGCAGACATCCAGCAGGCTTCCAGCCAGTTTTCATCGAATTCCAGGTACTTACTATTTTTAGTAAGTCTGCTATTCAGAGCAATTTGTCAGCTATTTTGAGATTCCGATCATCACACGGCATTCAGAGTATATCAGATTGCTTGCATGCCAAATTTGAGCAAAAACGGACGACTTACTATTTTTAGCAACGGCTTCCGGCACGAATTTCAGGGTCCAGATGCAGATTTTCTTTGCAATCGGATATTCCTTAAGGTTTGAGACCTTCAGCGATGATATAACATGCAAGGCAGGAGCGACTACTTCCGATTGACCTTAGGGCTATTTTTAGGGTTGCATGTCGAGGTTTCTTTTGCATGAATTGATTTCACGATGGGTTTTGAAACTTAGCGATGGTGTGACATGCAAATGAGGATTCTCACTTTCGGTGAGGAACTTGCTATTTTAAGCGGGTATGTCGGCACCGCTTCCGGCGATTGAATCACAAGGCGTCGCGATTAGCGAAAACAAAGAAGACAAAGAGGATCTTTTGATGATGCAATGCAAATTAGGTTTCACTTGAGCCTAAAATAGGCATCAAAAGTCAAAATCTTAAGCCGATGTAAACCATCGCGTCGGCATCCTTCAGCTATCTGGGTGAAATTCGGGGTCAAGCAGACACTTACTGGCTATAGTAAGTCAAATTAAATAACTAAAAATAGTAAATGGGTTGCATGCATAGGTGTCAGCGGCAGGTCACGTGGTGAGGAGCGCCTCATCCAAATTTCAACTCGATCGGAGCTTGGGAGCTATCAGAAACATGAGCTTACTATTTATAGTAAGTCACCTTCAGAAACAGGCTATAAATAGCAGGGTGACTAAAAGTGGCAGTGTCGACAGGTTGATAGGGTTATGAAGAAGCTATGTTTGAAATTTCAAGTTGATCCGAGCTTCAGAAGTGCAAAATTGAGAAGACTTACTATAAATAGCAGGGCACGATACTGGCGAAGGATGATGAAAATTTGCCTAAGTCTGGAACTTCATCCAGCAGGCCTGGCAAAATGCGCCCATCTCAGCTAAAGAGGCATAAAATTTCAAAGTCTGATGTTTATCCTGCTCAGGGGTCAAAATGCGCCCAAGACAGGAAAGTCAAAGGAAGTCCAAGATGTTTATCCTGCAGCAGGGGCAAAATGCGCCCAACTTGAAAGAGAAAAGTTGAAAATTTTTCTAAGGCATGAGGAAATCCGCCACCCCCTCCTAAATGCGCCCAAACACAAGTAAGTCAAAGCAAAGTCAAACGTGTTAATCCTCCTCATGCATCAAAATGCGCCCAAGGTTGCAAGGGGTCAAACAGGTCAACGTTTCTTATCCTCCTCAAGGGGCAAAATGCGCCCAAGTGCATGCATGTGAGGACAAAGTTTGGAAGGCGAAGAGTCACCTGAAGGCGTTCATCCATTAGACACATCAAAATGCGCTCAAGGTGTTAGAGAATTTTCCAAGGACGTGTGAGGTGGTAAAGGTATGTGTGGCGTGATTTTCCCTCATATGTGTGCTAGGCGCCTAAAGCCTATAGGCGTTGAAATATTTCAAGGTGTTGAGAGTAAAATGATAAGTATGCGCCTATGTTGAAGGGAGTTACAAGGTGTTAGAAATATTTCCTAAGGCGTTGAAATATTTCAAGGCGTAATTTTCTTCAAGTGTGATACGCCTAAGGTGGTGAAGTGTTAGAGAAATTCATAAGACATGTGAAATTTAAATTCTCTAAGGCGTTAGAAATTTTAATAAAATTGCCTTTCAAGTGTGAAGTATGAAGTGAGAAATAAAGCGTGCCGAGAATGAGTAAATTCTTCCAAATAAAGTTGATAAAAAAAAATTTCTCTCCACTGGCAGATGTTTCAAAATTTTCTAAGGGAAACTTCTCAAAGTGCAAGATGATTTTAAAATATTTTTCTAAGGCAAATTATTTTCCCTTGGAAAATACGCCGTGAGATCAGAGTGGTGAAATTTCTCCGTGAGACAAGAGCAACTTTTCTCAGTGATGGAGTCAGAAATGCAAGATGATTCAAATTTTTCGAGAAGTCAGAGCAACACAGGATGATCACAGGTGAAGAACGAATTTAAATGATGAAAATGATATTTTTTCTAAGGTTCAAAATTGAAAAATTAAATGAACCCGTTCGTTGGGTACCCATGGATTCGAGTCATTCTGAAGAAAATTTGCTTCTGGGTACTGAACATTTGTGATGATGAACGGATTTCCAAGTCTTTCAAGCTTCGCCGACACTTTTTCAGTGAAAAATTTGATCAGTGCTCAAATTGTGAATTTTCCTATGGGAGAATTTAAAATTTTCTAAGGCAAAAACGAATAAAATGAGCTTTCAAGATGAATTTTCTTCGAATGATGAGTTCAAGAGAAATTGCCTAGATAATTTCAATTAAATTCTTCGAGGATGAATTTTCCAGAGCAGAGGAGGAGTTAAAATTCAAATTCCAGTAACAGAGCCCCGGCTGGTGAGTAAAAAAATGATGAATTTAAATTAAAATTTTTCGAAAAGGAATTCAAAAACGCCAGTCAAAGTCAAGTTTCTAGAAGAATAAGATTCCCGACGACTGGAGACAAGTGTCAGAAACACCAGAGAGGGAAAATTCGAATTCTTGAAGTGGAGTAGTGGAGTTTAATGGCACTGGCTAAAATTAACTTCTTCTAGAATTCGAATTTTAGCTATAAAATGAGCAAGTTTTTCACTTGTTTTCACAGCTGGAAGTCGAACTTGCTCTGAGAGTGAAGCATTGCAGTGAGTTGCTGAAGTTTGAAAGAGTTTGAATTTTGCTGAGAAGTTGAGTTTGCTGAAGAGGCGCACTTGGAAGTTAATTGAATTGTTAAAAGCTTGAGAGGTACGACTTTGCCAATTTATTTGTTGCTGAAGCTAGGCGCCATTGCTGAAGTAGAAGAGGTACGCCATTGCTGATTAAAGGAGTATTTGCTGAAGATTGAGGTTGCTTGTGAAAGGTACGGCTTTGCTAGTATTGAGGCTGAAATCTGATGTGTTAAGTAAGTTGAAGTTGCCAGTTGAAGGGACGCCTTGTAGTGAGTCGAATAGCTGAGAACTTAGAAGTACGAACTTGCTAGTTTGCTGTTTGCTGATTGCTGATACGAAGTCATAGAAATTGAAATTGCTGATTGCTGATAGTGAAGTAAAGTCATCAAAGCTCACTTAGAAATCTGTTCTAAGTGTTGGAATTCGAATTTATTCAAGAGAAGAAGCTGAGGTTTGCAAACAAGAAAGTTATTGCAGCTTCTAAAGTCGACTGCAGCCCCTATACAATGCCTTATTTTATTAAACTTAATTGCTGATGAATGTTTGTTATGTTGCAGATGGCTGAAGCGAGGACAACCGGAAAGGATAATGGTGCCTCAAGACAAGCTGTGATCAAGAAGCTCAGCAAAACGTTCATGCCAGAGTCAAAGTTTATTTCAAAGCTGGGCAAGTTGACGGACACTAATTTGGGCTCTGTCAACCTGGAGACCTTCAAGAACAGGCTGTTTGGAATTGGAAGTCATCGGGCTTCGGTCACTTCGCACAACATCGTCCGAAGTGGATTATATGCAGCTGCTGGTTTTCCGCCAGCCATACAGTGTTCGGAGCTGATAATGGAGTGCGCCAATTGCTACGAGAAGGAACACCGGTCGATCACGACACCAGATGGCCAAGTGCTTGCCAATCTCACTCCGACAGCCATTGGTGAAGCTTTCGGGATCCCGGTGCACAGGAACATGATTTACAAGTCCAAAGAACGGGCTGAGCGGATGTATGCTTCCACATTCGAGAGGTGCATGGACACAATTAACACCCACTGGATGAGCACTCCTAAGCCATCTCGTGCGAAGTTGCCAAAACAGATCATAGCGGAGGACCTGAAACAGGAATACTGTGATCTTATCATGTTCTTGAAGCGAGAGGGTTGGTGGTTGCCCAGTCCTACATTTCCGAACCTTGGATGTTTTTATTATATATCAACACGGTGCTAGAGGAACCCAGGATTATGTCAATTGGGGAGATGATCAGCGATAATATACATAGAGCAGCTCTGACTTGGCGGGACTAAAGCGTTTTACATGAGCTCCTACCTTATTTATATGTTGTACGGTTGGCCGAAGTGAGGGGGATCTCTTACAAGAGCACGATTTGGATCGCGGCTCATCAGTTCAAAATCCATGGGGCATGTACACAGTTGCACCTGTCAAGTACAACCCACTACAAACGTGTCAACGATTCATTCACCATGTACATCACGAGGCTGCTTCAGGAAAGGTTACATCACAGAATCTCTAGAGATGCCCAGGAACTGATTGAAAGGTATGGGTGTTGGTTTATTCAATTTCCGAGATTTTCATACATTAGGCTGCAAGGTTTTTCCTCGTATCCTCATAGGCTGCCTAAGTACCCAACAGATAGAATATTAATGCTAGAGATATCTAGACAGTTGCTAGCCTTTGACAAAATCCAAAAGAAAAAGAAGAAAGGGGGGATAGAGTTTCCGATTGTGATGGGCAACTCGGATGAGGTGTGTCCTTCGATACAGGCAGCTAGGGAAGCTGAAAGTGAGCTTCAATTTTATCACTTCTCATATCATACAAGCCGACAGCATTAT